>ONZH01000030.1:0-60255 GCA_900303285.1 Rhinella marina | reverse complement strand
GGCCGATTTAGGCCAAAACGTCATGTATATTGGGCCGTTGTTCAAAATAAACACCATTCAACGTAATTTTGGCTGAAGTACTTTATTGCTGGGTGAGCATGCTCGCCCGAGCACTGTATTCGTTCGAACACCGCGTGTGCCCGATTGAGATGCTAGAGTCTCCTCCCCGCACGTTTGTTGGCTGCTACACAAGTACTGGCATTCACTGTAATGCCGTAGTCATGTTGATTACTGGCATTACAGTGATAGGCTGGCCGAAACGCATCATCGGATGCTATATAGCACCCAATGACACGTGGTTCGGCTCAGTCTTAGTCAGGGAGAGCTGAAGCAGAAGGGACAGATAGTGTAGGGATAGGAATTATTTTATTTGTTAGGCAGGGTTCATTGTTTGAATCTTTCAGAGACCCAAAAGTCCTTTTAAGGACTATTGTTTTATTTGGCTCCTGTTTATATTATTGGCGTAACCTGCGCTACATTGCTCACAATTATTTGACAATAGCACAACCTCTGCTACATCTGTTGTGTTACCTTTGCGCATCCTAAATATCTGAGACATTCAGTGTAATTTTTTTTGCCGCTGGTGACAGCAACATTACCTGCACTACATCTGCTGTATAACGTTTGCGCATCCTAAATATCTGTGACATTCAGTGTAATGTTTTTTGCTGCTGGTGAAAGCGACATTACCTGTACTACATCTGCTGTATAACTTTTGCGCATCCTAAATATTTGTGACATTCAGTGTAATTTTTTCTGCTGCTGGTGAAAGCGACATTAGTAACATAGTAACATAGTTTATAAGGCCGAAAAAAGACATCTGTCCATCCAGTTCGGCCTGTTTTCCTACAAGTTGATCCAGAGGAAGGCAAAAAACCCTGTGAGGTAGAAGCCAGTTTTCCCCACTAGGGAAGAAAATTCCTTCCCGACTCCAATCAGGCAATCAGAATAACTCCCTGGATCAACGACCCCTCTCTAGTAACTATAACCTGTAAGATTATTACCCTCCAAAAATACATCCAGGCCCCTCTTGAACTCTTTTAGTGAACTTACCATCACCACCTCCTCAGGCAGAGAGTTCCATAGTCTCACTGCTCTTACCGTAAAGAATCCTCTTCTATGTTTGTGTACAAACCTTCTTTCCTCCAGACGCAGAGGATGGCCCCTCGTCACAGTCACAGTCCTGGGGATAAATAGATCGTGGGAGAGATCTCTGTACTGACCTCTGATATATTTATACATAGTTATTAGATCTCCCCTCAGTCGTCTTTTTTCTAAAGTGAATAACCCTAATTTTGATAATCTTTCAGGGTACTGTAGTCCACCCATTCCAGTTATTACTTTAGTTGCCCTCCTCTGAACCCTCTCCAGCTCTGCTATGTCTGCCTTGTTCACAGGAGCCCAGAACTGTACACAGTACTCCATGTGTGGTCTGACTAGTGATTTGTAAAGTGGCAGGACTATGTTCTCATCACGGGCATCTATGCCTCTTTTGATGCAGCCCATTATCTTATTGGCCTTGGCAGCAGCTGTCTGACATTGGTTTCTGCAGCTTAGATTTCTGTTCACTAAAATTCCTAGGTCCTTTTCTATGTCAGAGTTACCCAATATTTTACCATTTAGTATGTACTGGTGACTTGCATTATTCCTTCCCATATACATAACTTTACATTTGTCAGTGTTAAACCTCATCTGCCACTTCTCTGCCCAAGCCTCCAGTCTATCCAGATCCATCTGTAGCAGTGTACTGTCCTCTTCTGTGTTAATTACTTTACACAGTTTAGTGTCATCTGCAAAAATTGATATTTTACTGTGCAAGCCTTCTACAAGATCATTAATAAATATATTGAAGAGAATAGGGCCCAATACTGACCCCTGTGGTACCCCACTAGTTACAGTGACCCAATCTGAGTATGTGCCATTAATAACCACCCTCTGTTTTCTATCACTGAGCCAGTTACTTACCCAGATACAGACATTTTCTCCCAGGCCAAGCATTCTCATCTTATATACTAACCTTTTATGTGGTACAGTGTCAAATGTGTTACCTGCACTACATCTGCTGTATAACGTTTGCGCATCCTAAATACCTGTGACATTCAGTGTAATTTTTTTTGCCGCTGGTGACAGCGACATAACCTGCGCTACATCTGCTGTATAACGTTTGCGCATCCTAAATATTTGTGATATTAAAGGGGTTATCCCACGAATAATGTAAAAAATGAAAATCAGACATCATGTAGTACATGACAACCTCTTTCTAACAAAGCTAGAACCAGCCCTGTACCTCACATGGATCCAGAGATCTCCCCATTCATTGCTCTGCTAGATTTATATCAGACTGACAGCTCAGGGGAGTGTCTCTTCTGCTGCAGCTCAGGGGGCGTGTCTCAGCTCTCCCTATCACAGCTCAGGAGGCGTGTCTCAGCTCTCCCTATCACAGCTCAGGGGGCGTGTCTCAGCTCTCCCTATCACAGCTCAGGGGGCGTGTCTCAGCTCTCCCTATCACAGCTCAGGGGGCGTGTCTCAGCTCTCCCTATCACAGCTCAGGAGACAATTAAAAGTTGAAACTGAGCATGTGCGGCCTGCTCAGTGAATAGGTCAAAGAAATAAGAAATTAAGTGGTCCTATACAGATACATTTTATTGAATAACTCAGTAGTTATACAAAATTTTTAATGACATGCAATTACAAAAGTATTCAGATCCAGGTGCTGGTTTGAAAACTGTAGAATATTTTTCATGGGACAACCCCTTTAATGTAATTTGTTTCGCCGCTGGTGACAGCGACATTACCTATGCTATATCGGCTGTATAACGTTTGTACATCCTAAATACCTGTGACATTCAGTCTTATTTATTTGCGCATACACTTTATTTGCACACATACAAAAATCTGCGCTACTTTACTTGGGACATACTTGCATATATACCATTTAATTTGCGCAAGGTGAACAGTAACGGACGGGGAAGTGGCCGTGCTGCTGATGGTGCACACAGAGGTGAAACTGTGCCTGTCCACGATGCCTAGTTTTATGTCCCAGTTTGCAGGGCAGTGCAGGACACCACTCTAGAAGCCACACTAGTGCGACCAGGTGGTCGGTTGGATTGCAGCAGATAATGCTTCCAGTTGGTTAAGCACCACCCTGTCTTCCACAAAGTCCAGTCTCAGTAGCCAAGAGTCTGGTCAACAGAATCCTCACCCTGATCCTCCTTCCCCTCACCTTGGAGAGTCTTGGCAAACAAGTGATCCCACACTCGGATATTCTGAGGAGCTATTTTCATCGCCATTCCTTGATTTGGCCTCTCGCCAAGCTCGCTTGAAGAGGAACATGAGGAGATCTGATTCCCAAACTCATGAGCATCCACAGTCAGAAGAAGATGACGGTGGGGAACGGCAATTAGTTTCTTACGAGGTGGATGATGATGAAGATGAGACAGAGTTGTCAATAAGTCAAGGGCAATTATTGTTTCAAGAGGTTGATGATGAGGATGAGACACAGTTGTCAATAAGTGAGGTTCTTGTTAGGTCAACAAGTCAGGAGGAGGACCAGAGTGAGGAAGTGGAAAAGGAGGTGGTGGACGATGAAATCACTGACCCAACCTGGAAGGTGGCAAGCCGAGCGAGGACAGCAGTACTGAGGGGGAGGGATCCGCAGCACCACAACAGGCTAGAAGAGGCCATGGGGTGGCAAAAAGGAGAAGGCGGATCAAACCAAACAGGCCTGCAACTGTTCCCCGGAGCACCCCCTTGTGGCAATCTCCCTTGCCAAGGGGTAGATGTTCTGTAGTCAGGTGCTTTTTTGAGGAAAGTGCTGACAATAAAAGAATTGCAATTTGCAACTTGTGCTGTACCAAAATGAGCAGGGGCGTGAACACTAGCAACCTGACCACCACCAGCATGATATGCCACATGCCAGCAAAGCACCCTAATAGATGGGTCGAACGCCTGGGTTCACAATTAGTGTTTGCGGGTCACACCACTGCCTCCTCTTTCCCTGTGTTACGTGCTGGCCAATCCCCTGTCCAAGATGCAGGCCCAGATGCCTCCTGCCCGGCACCTGCACCTTCACAAGCACCATCAGCTAGCACATCCACTTCTGTGTCCCAGCGCAGCGTCCAGGTGTCCATACCCCAACCCTTTGAATGAAAGCGCAAATACCCAGCCACCCACCCACAGGCCATAGCACTAAATGCGCACGTTTCCAAATTGCTGGCCCTGAAAATGTTGCCATTTAGGCTTGTGGACACTGAGGCTTTCTGCAGCCTGATGGTGGTGGCTGTCCCTCATTACTCAGTACCCAGCCACACTATTTTTCCCGGTGTGCCATCCCTGCCTTACACCAGCATGTGTCCCGTAACATAACCCGTGCCCTGACCAATGCAGTTACTGGCAAGGTCCACTTGACGACAGACACATGGACAAGTGCTTTTGGCCAGGGACGCTACATTTCCCTGACGGCACACTGGGTGAACGTTGTGGAGGCCGGTAGATAGGTGCTACCAATGCCGAGGATTGCGTGCCCTACTTCCATCAGGATTTCCGCCACCACCTACATTAGCAGCTCAAACCCCTCCTTCTTCTCCTTCACCTCCTCCTCCACTTCCACCTCTGAATTCCCATCTTGCAGCCTAGCCCACATGTTCAACTTAGTGGTTCAGCAGTTTCTCAAAACCTACCACAATTTGCCTGAGCTACTGGTGAAGGTGTGCCGTCTGTGTACCCATTTCCAAAAGTCATCTACAGCTGCCACTGGTCTGCCAACGCTGCACCAGTGCTTGCAATTGCCAGCTCACTGACTGTTGTGCGACGTAAGTACGCGCTGGAAATCCACGTTCCACATATTGGCCAGGCTTTGTGAGCAGCAGAGGGCAGCAGTGGAATACCAGCTGAAACATGGTCGTCGCCTTTCCAGTCAGCTTCCGTTCTTCACAAGCAAACTTTGAAGAATCAACACAGATGGTGAGAGGCAATGCTGCTATTATCAACGTAACCATCCCACTTCTGTGTCTACTGAAACGCTCGCTGCTCACGATTAAGGCGGATGCTTTGCATGTGGAAGAGGTGGAAATGGGGGAAGACACTACACAGGGTGATAGCCAGACCACCCTCAGTTCGTCTTCTCAGCGCGCATTGGATGATGAGGAGGAGGAGCAGGAGACGGTTGCCTCCGCTACAGAGGGTAGTACCCATAGCAGGTTTACTCCATCTCTTCAGCGTGGATGGGCCAAAGAGGAGGAAGAGGATGAGGAGATTGAGTGTCATCCTCCTGGTGAGGAGAGAGAAGCGTTGTGTGTTGGGATTCTGGCTCCGATTACTGGTTGTTCACCCTTCTCGACCTCTGCTACAAAGAGAACTTCTCATCTCTCATTCCTGTCGTGGAGAGGACTAGCAAAATGGTGCAATACCAGAAGGTTCTTGTGGAAAAATTGCTCCAAAAATTTCCAGCTGACAGCACTGGCGGCAGAGTACATAGTTCCTTGGGTAACTGAGGAGGGGAGACGAGGAGAACACACAGCAGTTACAACAGAGGCAGGGCTACACTCTCCAAGACCTGGGACAGTTTCATGACACCCCGCCAGCATCCTCACCCTGATGCGCGGCCTAGCGTCACAAGGAGGGAAAAATTTTGGAAGATGGTGAAGGAGTACCTAGCTGACCATGTCAATGTCCTCAGTGATCCCTCTGTGCCTTACAACTATTGGGTGTCCAAGCTGGACACGTGGCACGAACTGGCGCTCTACGCCTTGGAGGTGCTAGCCTGCCCTGCTGCCAGCGTTTTGTCAGAGCGGGTATTTAGTGCTGCTGGGGGCATAATAACTGATAAGCGCATCTGCCTGTCAACTGAAAATAATGACAGGTTGACTCTTAGCAAAATGAACAAGGCCTGGATTGCCCCTGACTTCACTACCCCACCAGAGGAAAGCGGCTAAACATAAAGGAACTTTAAATGTGGCTTTTATGGTGTATTGAATACACTGTACATTGAATACATTCCCATGCACCCCTTCCACCACAAAAAAGGGTATATGGTTCAATCATCCTTTTCTCGTCATCTTCCCCCATCATATCAACATACTTATTAGGCTGCCCTCGCCTCTAATGTTTCAGAGGGTCAGCTCAGCAGCAGACCCACCTCTAATGTTATAGAGGGTCATCAGCAGGCCCTCGCCCCTAATGTTTCAAAGGGTCAGCTCAGCAGCAGACCCTTCCCCTTGCCCATAATGTTTTAGAGGGTCAGCTCAGCAGCAGACCCTCACCCATAATGTTTTAGAGGGTCACCAGCAGGCCCTTGCCCATAATGTTTTAGAGGGTCAGCTCAGCAGCAGACCCTCACTCGTAATGTTTTAGAGGGTCACCAGCAGGCCCTCGCCCATATTGTTTTAGAGGGTCACCAGCATGCCCTCACCCCTAATGTTTTAGATGGTCAGATCAGCAGCAGGCACTAGCCCCTAATGTTTTAGAGGGTCAGATCAGCAGCAGGCCCTCACCCTTAATGTTTTAGAGGGTCACCAGCAGGCCCTCACTCCTAATGTTTTTGAGGGTCACCAGTAGGTCATCAATCCTAAATTTTCAAGGGTGTGCACGATGCCCTCCTTTATGTGTAATAAAAGGTGTATTGGATTGCCAGTTCCTTGTAATTTTTGGCAGCCCTTTTACTTAGTGCATAGACTTTATAAGTGTAGGAGTCCCACTACCTGAACAATTTTACCACAATGTGAATGAGGACCTTCTTTATGTGATATACAAGTTGTATCGGAGTGCCTCTTCCTTGTAATTTTTGGTAGCACTTGCACTTTAAATACAAGTAAATATACAGGAAAGAATGTTTCCTAACAATTTTTCCTCTAAAATCGATTTTATCTTTGGTTTTTTGCGTATTATTGTCAGTCTGTAAAAGTGGCGTAAAACTCGGACAACATTGTTCCCAGCAACTACCTGGGAGTCCAAGATGCATCCAGACATCCTCCCCATGCTGTTCCCAAACCATTTCAGTGGTGTTTCCATCAATTTCTGACCTTTTCCTATGAACCAGACACCCTCCCTTCTTCAGAGCAGGGGGTGCCTGGTTTAATGCTCTGGTTCTCCCATTGGCTTTCATTGTGCTCTAGTGCTCTGTAGAGCACCCGAGCATCCCAAAGTGTTCTACTAGAGCACCAGGGCACTTTGGTGCTCGATCAACACTAGTGGTGTCATCTAGATATATGAATACATTGCTCTAACTGTAATTGAGTAGTCACAACAGCTGTGGATTGCCTTCCTGGTTTTTATCCAGCCAGCAAACAGAGGTCCTGGAATGCTGTCCCAGTTCTGGGTCCCACACCGCTGATGCAATGTATCAGAACGGTAAGTAGATAAGCATGAAAAACAGAAGCAGAATCATTGGATCGGCGACATCAGCATTTGTCAATGCATTTCAAGGGCTCAGCACCATCTTCCTCAGGACATGGCTACTATATAGAGATAAATAATCATTGCTATGATTGTTCACCCCCATAGATTTTCATTGTCAACCACACATCCCTGGTTACATTGGATGATATGCTGTTTACTAATGATTATTTTGCTTTTTCTGCATAAATTATCGAGTCAGCTAACAAACGAGAATTTTGCTTGTTTGCCAGATGATCGCAGGCACATTGAGACTGGGTTTCAACGTTCAGTTATTCTGATGCAGTTTTGGAAGTCAAAGCCAGGATTTGATCATTAAATTAGAGTAAGGATCGATACTATAGTATCTCACCATTTTTTTGCATTCACTCTTGGTTTTGGCTTTTAAAAAACGGCATCAGAAAACCTGGACATGGAAACCCACCCTTAGACTGGCCAATTAGTGGGAACAGCAAGCATTCATACAAATGTTTGTTTCTGATAATTGGCCATCAAAACCCCGCAATAAGAATGCAAGGTGCAGATTATCTGCATGTGTAAATGTGTCCATAGTCCAAATGAGCTGTACCAAGTAGAGCATGCCAGCAATTCTAGCAATTGATGGAGCCCAGTTTCTAACATGTCTCTGTGATGTGTTAAAAATGGTGGAAATTTACTTAGATAAACTAAAGACAAAAATAATTTAATCTGCAAAAAATGTGTTTTTGATAATGTTCATCTAGTATAAAAAAATTACATAAGAACATTCAAAGGAGCTAAGCAATCATTACATCACAGTATTGTTCTCTTTTTAGCCCCATGTATGTACTGTATTCAACATAAAAGTCATCAATATGGAAAACAGCATGTGTAAAATGAAGGGACATTGCCATCTAGTGGCTATTAGTGATTAGGTTGAACTCATTGAATCATTGAGAAATTACAGACAGAACAATACACCTCCTCATAAGCAATATCCAAAATGTAAAAACAAGAAAGCTCGGAAAAGAAGAGAAAAAATTTCATGTTTTTATGAGTCACTATGCTTTTCTCTGTCTGAAATTTCTGATCTGCTCAGTATGCATTAAAAGTAGTCTGACACTTCTGTATGTTTTGAACTGTTTCCGGTGCACTGTAGTTCTCATATACCTAATACCAAACATACCTTTATTATGTGCTGTTCCTGATGTTTATTGACCCTGAAAAATAACTTTTAATTTATATGTGAATTAAGTACAGCCCCTTGCGCTCCTTTACACTATCATTATAGTATGATATAGTATTAATCAGACACAAAATCCGCAACGTAATCAGCAACAAAAAATGCAACTTTGAATAACCTGCACCTGTGGATTTTGTTGCAGAAAATTCTGCAATATGTGAAGGCATTCTAGTGTGATTGATTTATCACAGAAGATCAACAGAAACATGTTTTCCAGGCTTGTAATAGGGGTTTACTTTGCGCTTGTGTTTGCATTTATTTTTAACATTAGGTTTTCTGTGATTAGTGCGTAAAATTACCCCAATGATATCTCTGATTACAGAGGTGGGAACTAACTCCACTGACTAGGGGCTCATTCACACGACTAATGGTTATTTTGCGGTCTGCAAATTGCAGATCCGCCACTGATACCAGCCTTGTGCATTCCACATTTTGCGTAAGGGCCAGCCCCTAATAGAATAGTCCTATCCTTGTCCGTAATACGGACAAGAATAGGACATGTTCTATTATTTTTTGCGGGGCCACAGAACGGATATACAGATGCAGAGAGTACACGGGTGTGCTTTCTGCATTTTTTGCAGCCCCGTTGAAGTGAATGCGTCCACATCCGACCCTCAAAAAATACAAATTGGATGCGGACCAAAAATACATTCGTGTACATGAGCCTCAAGGGGGTTTTTTGAGTACCGATGTGAACTAGCTCCAAGTCTTGTTGCTGAATATAGATATTTAGTGTAATTCACATCACAGGAGAGCAAAGGAGATTTGTATTTAGAGCTACCAATAGGTAGTTTGTTTATTCTTATAAAAAATCAAAGAGAAAGATACAAAACATACTGCACAATATGATAACTGAATATTCGGATGTACATGGCTACATTTATAAAAGAAAAATGACAGAAACTAATGCATTAACACAATAGATGCAATGTGGGGACTAAGCCCTCACTCTGATATGATAAAATCTGAGACTCAGCCAATATATGTTGATCAAAACACATCTGTGTCCGCCTACCAGTGTTAAGTTGGTCTCAGTCAGGCAGGTCCTACTCTAAAATTACCTATGCCGTTGGGCATCAACATTCAGGAGAGCAGACCCTGTGATTTTTGTTATTTCTTAGATTTGTTTTCATATTTTTATTATAATTATTTTTTATTTGTTGTTTTATTGTGATTAGCACACATACTTTTGAATATAGATAAAATAACATAAGGGACTATGAGATGGTGTTTTCAAGAGATTTTTTTAATGTCAGCTGTGGGAAAAATCTACAAATCATTCTTAAAAAGCTAAAGTATTGCACGAAGAAAGAAATCACAATTCGTAGGGACATCTTCTTAAGAGATCAGACGGTATTGTACTACAAGGGTTAAGATGACAACTTCCACTTAACTGAGAGTACATTAATCAAAGTAAAGTTCTCCATAGAAGGCAAAATTTCCTAGACAAAATGTGGAGAGGGAGCAATGATGGTAATTTTGAATGATCCTAAAAATAAACTAAACAACAGAATTTTCAGGTAGAAGAGAAGGGTTAATACTAGAGATGAGCGAGCACTAAAATGCTCGGGTGCTCGTTATTCGAGTCGAACTTTTCCCGATGCTCGGGTGCTCGTTTCGAATAACGAACCCCATTGAAGTCAATGGGAGACTCGAGCATTTTTGCAGGGGACCAAGGCTCTGCCTAGGGAAGGCTGGGTGAAAACCTGGAAACCTCAAAAAATGATGGAAACACCACGGAAATGGACAGGAAACAGCAGGGGCAGCATGCATGGATGCCTCTGAGGCTGCCTAATCCCACCATTATCCCAAATTCTCCTAGTGGGGCATGTGTGGTATTGATTCTTCTCAGTTTAAAATCGTATACGTCCCCTATCTTGGGACCATATATTTCATGGATTTTTCGACCACGGAAAAGGAAAAAGAGCTTGCTCTGGCCAGGGGAGTGTCTTTCCTACTGCAGCTAAGGGGACGTGTCCATGCTCTGCCTATCACAGGTCAGGAGGCAATTAAAAGAAGAACCAAAAAGAACATCAGTACAATATCATCTAATACGTCCCCTATCCGGGTAAATTGTTTGGAGAGAGGGCCTGTAGGTGGGGGGCAGGCTGGGGGGAAGGAGGTTGAGCTGGAAGAGCCAGAGGAGTGCCCCCTGGGCTAGCGTGTGTGGTGGTGACAACAGCCGGATGGATTTGGAAAAACTGTAGCATCAACCGGTACGGTATGTATTCTTCTGAGTTTAATACCGTATACGGCGCCTATCCAGAAAAATAGTTTGGAGAGAGAGAAAGAAAGGAAAAAGACGTGCAGTATGAAGCAATTACACGGAAACTATTAGATTAGGCAGATGTGGTCTGCTTAATTGCAACCCAGACAAATGAGAGAAAGAGAGGAAAATGACGCATTTTTAAAAGTGACGTTCAGTATAGATCAGGGGTGCACAACGTTTTCTGGGTGGGGGCCACATTGTCCGACTGAACCAACGTCAAGGGCCGAAAATAAAATTTAAAGGGGTATTACCAACTGAAATACTGTATTTATGGCAGATTGAACACACAGTGTATACCATTAATGTCTAGTTACAGTTCCAGGAGTCCCATCTAATGGGAGAAATACATGAAAAATGCATGTGAGCAGCCACAAAACATGGACATACATGTCTGTTACCAGATGGATGGGGCCACACAGAATGGTATCAAGGGCCGCATATGGCCCCCGGGCCGCAGGTTGTGCACCCCTGGTATAGATCAAGTGTGGTATGTGTTCTATGTATACTACTCAGTTTAATACCGTATATGGCAGCTATCCGGAAAAATAGTTTGGAGAGAGAGAAAGATAGGAAAAAGACGTAAATTGTTTGGAGAGAGGGCCTGTAGGTGGGGGGGCAGGCTGGGGGGAAGGAGGTTGAGCTGGAAGAGCCAGAGGAGTGCCCCCTGGGCTAGCGTGTGTGGTGGTGACAACAGCTGGATGTAGTTAGAATGACGACGCAGGACCCCAACTTAAAAATTTAGCATCAACCGGTACAATTGTCAATTATGAGCTCGATCAAGTGTGGCATGACTTTTTAGATGGAGATTGCATGTGGTCACGTACTCCCTGGAACCCCATAGTCACCCCTTCTCTGATGTGCTACCCCAGAACATTCTCTGCCCCAATTCGCAAGACCTTTTGCAGTCTCCGTGTGCTGACAGTGGGGATTTACCAGTGTTGTCTGAGGAGGTGGTGGACAATGGCGAGACACAGGTGTCGGGGGGTGAGGTAGTTGTATGGGAAGCAAGTTACAGTGGGGACTCCTTGGGGGGACTTTCTCATGATGGGACAGATTCAACTTGGGTGGATCAGGCACAGGAACAGATCAATTATTTTTTTTTGTTTATTTAACTTTTATTTAGCACAAATAACCACAGAGATATTTATTCGTTATCTTCGCTGCGCAGTCTGGCGTTGGGGTTCGTCACTTTGATGGCGAGCTGTGCCGCTCTCTCCACAATGGTCTTTAGGTTCTTAGATGGAGACGTTGTGGGCGATTTCTGCACAGAAGGACTTGTTGCTCATCAACAGAACCTCGAGCTCCTTGAAATTGTGGACCAGGAATTTGCGGAACCCTGTGGGCAGCATGTGTTTGGTCTTCTTGTTGCTACCGTATCCAATGTTGGGCAATATAGGTAATATTATTTTTCACATCTATCCCAAAAATAAAATTTACGCAGTTTGCGCAAATAAAACTGGAAACTGTAACTGGAGAGAGGGCCTGTAGGTGGACCTCCGGAAAACTTGTTTGGAGAGAGGGCCTGTAGGTGGACCTCTGGAAAAATTGTTTGGACAGAGGGCCTGTAGGTGGACCTCCGGAAAAATTGTTTGAAGAGAGGGCCTGTAGGTGGACCTCCGGAAAAATTGTTTGGAGAGAGGGCCTGTAGGTGGACCTCTGGAAAAATTGTTTGGAGAGAGGGCCTGTAGGTGGACCTCCGGAAAAATTGTTTGGAGAGAGGGCCTGTAGGTGGACCTCCGGAAAAATTGTTTGGAGAGAGGGCCTGTAGGTGGACCTCCGGAAAAATTGTTTGGAGAGAGGGCCTGTAGGTGGACCTCTGAAAAAATTGTTTGAAGAGAGGGCCTGTAGGGGGCCCTCCTGAAAAATTGTGGTAAAAGAGTTCCAGTTGGACCTCTGAAAAATGGCGTTTTTTTGTCAGCGTTAGGCAAAGATGATATTGAGGAGGAGGAGTAGGAGGAGTAGAGAAGAGGAATCGGATACATAAGTAATGTTAATCTTTAGCTGCTTTCCCCCGGAGGAGACTTGAATTCTGGTGAAATCCAGGCTTTGTTCATTTTAATAAGCGTCAGCCTGTCAGCGCTGTCAGTTGACAGGCGTGTACGCTTATCGGTGATGACGCCACCAGCTGCACTGAATACCCGCTCTGACAGCACGCTAGCGGCAGGGCAGGCCAGCACCTTCAAGGCGTACAGCGCCAGTTCAGGCCACGTGTCCAGCTTTGAAACCCAGTAGTTGTATGGAGCAGAGTGATCGCTACGGACGTTGGTATGGTCAGCTAGGTACTCCCTCACCATCTTTCTGTACAGCTCCCCCCTACTCTGCCTAGACTGGGGACAGGTGACAGTGTCTTGCTGGGGTGACATAAAACTGGCAAAGGCCTTGGAGAGCGTTCCCCTGCCAGTGCTGGACAAGCTGCCTGCTCGGCTCCTCTCCCCTGTTACTTGGCCCACAGAACCATGCCCTCTGCCGCTAGCGGCGTCAGATGGGAAGAATTGTTTCAGCTTGTGCACCAGGACCTGTTGATATCTATTCACTCTCATACTCCTTTCCTCTGCAGGGATGAGAGTTGAAAGGTTCTGCTTGTACCGTGGGTCCAGGAGAGTGAACACCCAGTAATCGGTGTTTGAAAAAATTCTTCTAACGCGAGGGTCACGGGATAGGCAGCCTAACATGAAGTCTGCCATGTGCGCCAGAGTCCCAACACGCAAGAATTCCCTCTCCTCACTGGCCTGACTCTCCATTTCCTCCTCCTCCTCCTCCAAGTCCTCCTCTTCAGCCCATACACGCTCAAGAGTTAAGGACTGAGCACTGGTACCAGGGGCGTTGCTAGGCTAAAACATTCGGGGCCTGGGCCCCTGATGTTTTCTCCCAGGCCCCGAATGTCCTGCCTGTTAGACAAATACAATAGACTGCAAGATATGTAGGACCTATGATGACATCACAGGTCATGTGATCACTGCCGTCCAATCCTGCACTGGTCACATGACTGTGACATCATCACAGGTCCTTTCCCCTGTCTTCTAAACTGAAGAGGAGAATTGTGGGAAAGAAGCTGCAGTGAGCACTGCTACATCAGAAGAGGTAAGTAAAGGGAGAAGCAGAGGGATGCTGGGAGTTGTGGTTATTTAACTGGGTCTGTATGTTAGGGCAGAAGGGAGGGATGTTATCATGGGACTGTGTGTTGGAGGTTACTTGGGCAGGGTTCTGTTAGGGTACTTTTACACCTATGGCATGGGACTCCGGCAGGCTGTTAGGATCCATGCTGCCGCTGGTGCACGTGTGGGGCCAGAACTACGCTCCTGCCCCATTCACTGTAATCGGGCCGGGCCATGGATCCGGCCACAGCATGGCAACTCCTGCCGCAAGGCGGCCAGAACAAAAGTACAGCATATTGTACTTTTGTTCTGCCCGCCTCTCAGCAGGGTTTGCCATGCTGTGGCTGGATCTGTGGCCCGCCCCCATTACAGTGAATGGGGCAGGAGCGTAGTTCCGGCCCCACACATGCACCTGCTGCAGCACGGATTTGTCGGGCTGTTCACCCACCGGAACAGCCTGCCGGAGTCCCCTGCCGCAGGTGTGAAACTAGCCTTAGGCTACTTTCACACTTGCGTTGTAAGGATCCGTTTGTGAGATCCATCACAGGCTCTCACAAACGGTCCTAAACTGATCAGTTTTTCCCAAATGCATTCTGAATGGAAAAGGATCCGTTCAGAATGCATCAGTTTTGCTTCAGTTCAGTCAGCATTCCATTTTGGAGGCGGACACTAAAATGCTGCTTGTTGCGTTTTGGTGTCCACATGAAGAAAATGATCCAAACTGGCTATTTAAAAGATAATACAGCCGGATCCGTTCAGAACGGATGCAGACGGTTGTATTATCATGATGATAGCGTTTTTGCTGATCCATGACGGATCCAGCAAAAACGCTGGTGTGAAAGTAGCCTTATTTACATTGGACTGTGGCGTGGAGTGATGTTATTTACATGGGACTGCATGTTGGATGTGGCTGAGGGCAGGTTTATGTTATTTACATGGGGCTGTGGGGTGGAGTGATGTTATTTTTTTATGGGACTGCATGTTGGAGGTGTATGTGGGAAGGAAGTGATGTTATTTACATGGGACTGTATGTTAAAGGCGGCTGTCGGAGGGAGTGATATTTACATAGGACTGTATGTTGATGACAGCTATGGGAATTATGTTATTTACATGGGACTGTATTTGGAGGGGGCTGGAGAGATGGTGTGATGTTATTTACACAGGAGGGAAATAGCTTTATTTACATGGGACTGTATGGTGGAGGGGCTGAGGAATTATAATTTCTGAGGACACTAAAAGGAGGAATATAACTACAGCGGGCACTTCAGGGTGAGCATTATAACAGTAGGGGGAGTGATATAAATACTGGAGGCACTGTAGGGGTATTATAATACCAGGGGACATTAGGCGTTCTTATTACTACTGGGGGCTCTATAGGAGTGTGTTATAGATCCGCCTTATTTCTACTAAGAGCACTATGGGGGCCCTTATTACTACTGAAGGGTCTGTAGAGAGCTTGATTACCAATGGGGGAACAATAGGGGGCCTTATTACTACTGGAGGCTCTGTGATGGCATTATTACTACTGGAGGACTCTTCTAGTAATGGGGACAATCTTGGGGAGCATTATCAGTGCTGGGGTCACTGTAGGGTGCAGTGTTACTAATGATGGAATTACTACTGGTAGGACTATTACTATGGGGCAGTATTATTTCTCCAGGATAGTATCTGGAGGTTTTGGGGGCACAGTGAGCAGCAGCATAAGACTGTGGGGACTCCAGATTGGGGGATGATGATAGAAATGTGAGGAAGCTAAAATGTCCGTGTGTCACACTCTGCAGAGATGAGGAGCAGCTGAGAGAAGTTGTCTGGACCAAGTGGAGAAGATGACAGAGAAGATCTACATCAGAGGAGAAGTCACCCGGGAGACCCTGGATGTGAGGTATGTGCTGCTGTATAGCAGGATTGGGGCGAGGGTCGACATAGAGAATTGGGCCATATTCATTGGGGCTTGGGCCCCGGATCTTTTGAGACCCTAGCAACGCCTCTGACTGGTACCCTCTACTGTCTCGCCGACATTCTCCTTCTCTTCCTCCTCATCCTCATCCCCCTCCTCTGATACGCGCTGAGAAACAGACCGGAGGGTGCTCTGGCTATCAAGCGACGTATCTTCCTCCACCGTCTCTTGTGACAAGCGCAAAGCATCCGACTTGATGCTGAGCAGTGAGTTTTTCAACAGACAAAGCAGCGGGATGGTGAGGCTGATAATGGCGACATCGCCGCTGACCATCTGTGTTGACTCCTCAAAGTTGCTCAACACCTGGCAGATATCAGACATCCACGTCCACTCCTCATTGTAGACTTGAGGAATCTGACTGACCTGACTACCAGTTCTGGTGGAAGTTGACATCTGGCAGTCTACAATCGCTCTTCGCTGCTGGTAAACTCTGGATAACATGTTTAATGTGGAATTCCATCTTGTGGGCACGTCGCACAACAGTCGGTGAGCGGGCAGTTGTAGGCGGCGCTGCGCTGCCCTGAGAGTGGCAGCATCTGTGGTCGACTTGCGGAAATGCGCACAGATGCGGCGCACCTTGGTGAGCAAATCATACAGATTGGGGTATGTCTTGAGGAACCGCTGAACTATTAGATTGAACACGTGGGCCAGGCATGGCACATGTGTCAGTCTGCCGAGTTGCAGAGCCGCCACCAGGTTACGCCCGTTGTCACACACAACCATGCCTGGCTTGAGGTTCAGCGGTGCCAGCCACACATTGGTCTGCGCCGTGATGCCCTGTAACAGCTCTTGGGCGGTGTGCCTTTTGTCACCTAAGCTCAGCAGTTTGAGCACCGCCTGCTGGCGCTTACCCACGGCATTGCTGCTGCGCCTAGAGCTACCGACTGAAGGCGCCGTGCCCACGGATGGTAATTCGGTGAAGGAGGAGAAGGGGTCGGAGGAGGAGGAGGCATAGTACATCTGAGAGACCGTGACCGAGGTAGACCCCGCAATCCTCGGTGTGGGCAGTACATGAGCGGCCCCAGGGTCAGTCTCGGTCCCAGCCTCCACCAAGTTAACCCAATATGCCGTCAGTGAGATATAGTGTCCCTGCCCAGCAGCACTTGTCCACGTGTCCGTGGTTAGGTGGACCTTCTCAGAAACAGCGTTGGTCAGGGCACGGATGATGTTCTGTGACACGTGCTGGTGTAGGGCTGGGACGGCACATCGGGAAAAATAGTGGCGGCTGGGGACCGAATACCGAGGGGCAGCCACTGCCATGAGATTGCGAAAGGCCTCGGTCTCTACCAGCCCATAGGGCAGCATCTCCAGGCTAAGCAATTTGGAGATGTGGATGTTGAGGGCTTGGGCATGTGGGTGGGTGGAACTGTATTTCCTCTTGCGCTCCAGCGTCTGCTGTAAAGACAGCTGAACGCTGCGCTGGGACACGTTGGTGGACACTGTGGAGGATTGTGGAGGCGAAGGTGTGGTTTTCCGGCGGGAGGCGCTCGTGCCGGGGTCCTGGGAAGAGGGTTGACTAGCAGAGGCAGCGAGTGACGCAGGGGGTTGACTAGCAGAGGCAGCGAGTGACACAGGGGAAGGAGCCGTGGTGTGACCGGCAGGAGGTGGTGAACGGCCTTGGTTCCATTGAGTGGGGTGTTTAGCACTCATATGCCTGCGCATGCTGGTGGTGGTTAGGCTAGTAGTGGTGGCACCCCTGCTGATCCTGGTGTGGCACAGGTTGCACACCACAGTCCGTCGGTCATCCTCACTTTCTTTAAAGAACCTCCAGACTTGCGAACATCTAGGCCTCGCCACGGGAGCTTCACTACGTGAAACAGTTGCTGCTGATGCACCAACTCTGGCCCTTCTTCTCCCTCTGACCACACCACTGCCTCTTACAACCTGTTCTGGTGCAGCACTCGCCTCTGCCTCAGAAGCACTGTCTTCACTCGGCATATCAGCCCAGCTTGGGTCAGTCACCTTGTCATCCACCGATTCCTCAGTCTGCTCCCCCCTCGGACTTCCTGCCCTGACAACAACTTCACCACTGTCTGACAACCGTGTCTCCTCATCGTCCGACACCTCTTTACAAACTTCTTCCACTAACTCAACATTGTCATCATCATCACCCACAGACTGCGACAGTTGGAAAACTTGGGCATCGGGAACGAGGTCAGCGGCAACCTGAGAAGTGGTTTGTGACTCTGGGAAGGGTCCAGAAAACAGTTCCTGAGAGTATGCCGGATGGCATTCCAAATTTTCCTGGGAGGGGACAGACTGGGGGGAAGGAGGTTGAGGTGGAGGAGCCAGAGGAGTGCTCCCTTGGGTAACGTGGGTGGACTGCGTGGAAGACTGACTGGTGGACAAATTACTTGAAGCATTATCCGCAATCCACGAGATCAGCTGTTCGCACTGTTGTGGTTTCAACAGTCCTCTACCACGTGTTCCTGTAAGTTGAGACATGAAGCTAGGGAGTGTAGCTCTGCGGCGTTCCACAGCTCCCTCATTAGCAGGTACTGTCTCACCCTGCCCAGGACCACGGCCTCTGCCCCCTGCAGTAATTGAATGCCCACGCCCACGCCCTCGTCCTCGACCCTTAGCCCTGGGGTTCAACATTTTCTGTATATCCACGCAGCTGTGTGAAATGGATTTGTATCACTGAGCTAAAACAACTAAAAAACTATTTTTTTTATATATATTTTTTATATATTTTTTTGTAGTTTTTTTTTTTTTTTTGGAACGTGACGTGCAGAAACTATCGTAGACCTAACTCACACCCGGTTAATGGTGGCTATTTTGACTGCGACCCAGACAAATGTCGCACAGAGATTTTTTTGATCAAGCTATATACGTGACAGGCAGCAAAAGACTTGGTTGTATTCAGTGACATACAGAAAGTGTCACCTGGACAGAAGATACGGGTTGGAGTGAGTGTGCTGAACTGTGACACACAGAAAGGTTCCACGCAGCTGTGTGAAATGGATTTGTATCACTGAGCTAAAACAACAAAAAAACTAATTTTTTTATATATTTTGTTTTATATATTTTTTTTAATTTAGTTTTTTTGGGAACGTGACTTGCAGGAACTATCGTAGACCTAACTCACACCCTGGTAATGGTGGCTATTTAGACTGTGACCCAGACAAATGTCGCACAGAGATTTTTGGGATCAAGCTATATACGTTGCAGCAAAAGACTTGGTTGTATTCAGTGACGTACAGAAAGTGTCACCTGGACAGAAAATACGGATTGGAGTGAGTGTGCTGAACTGTGACACACAGAAAGGTTCCACGCAGCTGTGTGAAATGGATTTGTATCACTGAGCTAAAACAACTAAAAAACTAATTTTTTATATATATTTTGTTTTATATATTTTTTTTTTAGTTTTGTTTTTTTTGGGAACGTGACGTGCAGGAACTATCGTAGACCTAACTCACACCCTGTTAATGGTGGCTATTTAGACTGCGACCCAGACAAATGTCGCACAGAGATTTTTGGGATCAAGCTATATACGTTGCAGCAAAAGACTTGGTTGTATTCAGTGACGTACAGAAAGTGTCACCTGGACAGAAAATATGGATTGGAGTGAGTGTGCTGAACTGTGACACACAGAAAGGTTCCACGCAGCTGTGTAACCAGGTGTAGTAACCAGGCTGGTAATGGGAGCTAATTAGCAGCCAGCTAAGGAGCTCAGGTAAATAGCTCCCTGAAACACAATTCAGTGCTTACCTCCCACAGACCTTGGTGCAGCCTGCTTCTTACACACGGTCACATGCACACAATTTTACTCCAGGTTTCCATAACAACCCAGCCATTTTTATTCACTGCTGTAGGTCAGCTTTAGGCTAGGGATGCACGACACATAGGGCACAACTACACTTCTACATGTGTCAGGGGACATTGATGTCGCACTAATGTTGAGTGACGATTTTTATAATGATAGTCTATGGTGTTGCACAGCGACATGCTACTGAGACGCAACAGTCGCAGAAAAATCCATCTTGGGTGGATTTTTTGTGACAGTCGTGTCTCAGTCGCAGCATGTTGCAATAAGTTGCACTCCTTTTTTTTGTGGCATTAGCAATACTGAAGGATTACTGACCAAATGCTGACTATGTGAAGGTGGTTGCTCAAAAGACAGGATCTGTTTTTTTTGGGGTTGTTCTTATGACGGATGCGAAGAAGGGCAAAATAAACGTCAATATAAACTTACTGGTGGCACCATCTCCACTTCGTCATGGGGCCACTACTTGTTTCAGCGTGTAACAAAACAGGTTCTGTAGAAATCTATGTGGAATCAGCTGATGACTGTGTAAAAGGAGTGTGCTCTTTCACTCTATGGTACAATCTTGGGCACTGCATGATTCTTTATACCTGACGTTAACATTGACCTATAAGGTTAAGTTCACGCTTGAGTTATCTGGTCAGTTTTGGCCCCGTAACTGACTAAATAAGGGAAGTATGAAGCGATTCTAAGAGTGACGCCGGTCAACTGCCAGTCATAGTGACGCAGTCGGGAAACAGCTGTTTTTTTAACGCAATTCGTCACAAATTCGGATCAAATCTTTTGTGAAAATTCGGTGAACCCTCCGAATCAAATTTTTGAAAAGTTTGCTCATCTCTAACCTTTAGCATAAATAGGAACAAGGAGTCCTGGAAGTGATATTATAGCCCTCCACAGAGCCTTGATCTCAAGATCATCAAGTATGTCTGGGATTACATGGAAAGATTAGATGAGCTAGCCTACATTCAAAGAAGATCAGTGGTTAGTTCTGGAAGATACTTGAACAACCTTCCTGCTGAGTACCCTCAAAAACTGTGTTCAAGTGCACCTAGAAGAATTGAAGCTGTTTTGAAGGCAAAGGGTGGTCACACCTGATATAGTAAGCTGCCTGTCAAGCCAATCTGCAGCAGGGCTTTAAAAAACAGCCAGTAAAATCCCATGGACTTCAATCAATACTATTCTATTGAAGTGTATGGTACAAGCAAACACTCAGAAAATCACATGTTCAGTCTCCTAAGTGTTAGTATGTACTTCTCCAGGATGTTTAAAAGAATTGCAGCAAGCCGCAGGGGCAGTGTGGAGAAAGGGAGCAGTCATACTCACAGTTCAGACTTGGGTCATGTAGTGGTGGGAATGGCACATCTTTTCTTCTCTTCATGTATCTTTCATGGAGTACTGTGTACAGTTCTGGGCTCCTGTGAACAAGGCAGACATAGCAGAGCTGGAGAGGGTTCAGAGGAGGGCAACTAAAGTAATAACTGGAATGAGTGGACTACAGTACCCAGAAAGATTATCAAAATTAGGCTTATTCACTTAAAAAAAAAAGACGACTGAGGGGATAAATATATCAGAGGTCAGTACAGAGATCTCTCCCATGATCTATTTATCTCCAGGACTGTGACTGTGACGAGGGGACATCCTCTGCGTCTGGAGGAAAGAAGGTTTGTACACAAACATAGAAGAGGATTCTTTACGGTAAGATCAGTGAGACTGTGGAACTCTCTGCCTGAGGAGGTGGTGATGGTAAGTTCACTAAAAGAGTTCAAGAGGGGCCTGGATGTATTTCTGGAGGGTAATAATATTACAGGTTATAGTTACTAGAGATGGGTCGTTGATCCAGGGAGTAATTCTGATTGCCTGATTGGAGTCAGGAAGAAATTGGGGAAAATTGGCTTCTACCTCACAGGGGTTTTTTGCCTTCCTTTGGATCAACTTGTAGGATAACAGGCTGAACTGGATGGACAGATGTCTTTTTTCGGCCTTATAAACTATGTTGGACTTGGCAAGACTTGGCAATAGCAGGCTTCTTTGCTGAAACACTCCACACAGCTGTACTCCCAGTCTATCACACTTCCAGATTAGGAACCCCACACCCCAGCTCTCCTGGGATTCCTAGTTTATATAAGCCAGCCAAAACATGGCCTGGATACATAGGAGTAGTCATCCCACCCTGCTCTTTGACTACTCCAATGAAACGTGGCCCAGATCAGCTGTAGCCAGCAGCTAAACTACTACTAACAAGTACAAACTCCTACATACGCTAAACCCGGGCAATCAGTACATACTCTGATAATCTTATACGTGGAGAAGTATCAACGCTATTGCACAACCACCGACAACTCAATATAAATACTCTCCACATGCCAGTATAAATATAAATACTTTATTAATTATACATCAAAATGATTATAAAAACATATGTTAAATCAAGTGGTAGGGGGTACCACAAGTAGAGGGACAAGAAAAGGGGGACGTGGCGGGAGTCATCCGACCAGCACATGGCACACACAAGCTAATGCATACATAGTGGAAAAATAGTAATGATTGACTTGGTGCTAGACTACCAACACTATCCAAACATGTGTATCAGGCCAAAAGAAAGTGGCCCATCAGGTTGGTGGTTAGGTAGCAAAGCATACCGAAAAACAGTAGAAACATATGCAAATGTGTACCTGCGCCTGAAAGACGAGTCCCGCCGCGTCCACCACCCAACGCCGTTTCGCCTCTAAGGCTTCATCTGGGGAACATTAACATCAATCAAAGAACCTCCTTTTATAGCTCGTATACTAACATCATCACAGGCACAGCTGATACCTTAGGTCGCGTAGACATGAGGCTACGGGGGCCATATTACATCCGGTGCCCGGCGCGCGCCAACTCTTAACTGGAGGCTTGAGGTGCACGCTGCAGACCGGATGTAGAATCGTGCACGATTCTCAATGAAGTATGGGACACATCGCTGTACCACAGCGGTCACCTGACCTTTCAACATGGATGTGCGCTCCAACATGGAACGCACAAAGTCAATCAATAGTACCTTACATCGGATATCACGTTCCAGTATGAGCCACTTAGGTATAGCATTTTAAAATGGAAAGGACACATATTGCACATCCTCATACAAATAAATAAAATCAAGTCACGTACCCCGTAACACACAACCTACATAATTATAAATAAAATAAAATTAATAATAAAAATGTGTAAAATGAAAATATTTCATCCTATTCGGTGGTGAATGTGAATGCGGCAATCTATTAGACAGCTGCAGAAAATGTCGTGATTGCAAACTAGTTGATTTAAAAGCATAATATAGATAATATGCCTATGAGTGCACACTACTAGTGAAAAAAATTATTAAACATGCACAATTCATAAAAGCCTACACAAGTACAAAAAATGAATAAAAAAATACCGTGAGTGACTAACCACTGAAATTTAGGCAAAATTAGACAAGAAAGTGTAATTGCGAAACATGGTGATTGTGTATTGAATGTGAATTAAACTACTGTATGTGATTTATAAATTGTTATTGTGTGTATATAAATAGATGACAATGTTGAGTATAATTCAATGTTGAGTATAATGTTTTCACAGGCTAAGCTGTACATTGCGGTTGTGTGATGTTGGAGGTAGGAGGAGCCTTACCTTTTGCAATTTTTGAAGTATCGCTATGAATTATGTGGACCGGTCAGGAGACATCATTAACTTACAGTTCCGGCGTTATCAATTGGACTGAATTATACTCAACATTGTACCATTTGATTTAACATATGTTTTTATAATCATTTTGATGTATAATTAATAAAGTATTTATATTTATACTGGCGTGTGGAGAGTATTTATATTGAGTTGTCGGTGGTTGTACTACTAACAAGTGTCAATAACCTAGGGCAAAATGCCAGGCACCTCAGTGACACATATCTATTGTCTATTATAGCACCTTGTGCCTTCTCACATACCCCCCTCTGTCTAATGCTGGGGGCTTGAGCATCTTTAGCCGCCAGACTGTGTACCCTTGACAGGGCAATGGCATCCACATTCTCTTGCATCTTGCCCGGCCTCTGCTCTACTGAGAAGGAGAAATCTTGAAGTGCAAGGAACCAGCGGGTAACTCGGGCATTATTCCCCATCTTCTCTCGCACCCACCTTAGTGGGGCATGGTCCGATACTAACTTGAACCTCCTTCCCAGCAGATAGTACCTGAGGGAGTCTAGTGCCCATTTTATGGCCAGACACTTCTCCTCCTTCTCAGTGATGGTATAATTCCTCTCTGCTGGGGACAGTTTTCTACTAAGGTATATCACTGGGTGCTCTTCTCCATTTACTACCTGAGACATGACTGCACGCAGACCCACATCGGAAGCATCGGTCTACACCACAAACTCGTGGGAGAAGTCTGGGGCTATCAACACGGGTTGCTTGCACAGGGTCTGTTTAAGCTCCTGAAAGGCCCTTTCCGCTTCTGGGGACCACCTTGACTATCTCGTAGGGACCCTGCCATTTGGCTAGGAATTTGTTCTCGACAGTGGGAACTAACAATAATACATGATCTCCCGGATTAAACTGTCTCAGGTAGGCGGACCTATTAAAGACAAGGGCTTGTGCCTGGAGCAGATGCTCCTTTACAATTGGCATCACACTCGACATCCTCTCCTGTATCTGGACTACATGCTCTACTACACCTGTGGGGCTTGGCCTCACTTTCCCATGTTTCCTTTGCCAAATCCAAAAGACCCCTAGGGTGCCTGCCATACAGTAATAGAGAACAACAGGTATGGTAGAAGACAATCCCAGTTCCCCCATCCTTCTCTACACCTTCCTCAGCATTGCCTTTAGGGTCTTATTAAATCATTCCACGTGGCCATGCGTCTGAGGATGGTAGACCGATGTACGCAACTGAGTGACTTTTAAAACTTTACAAAGGTCCCTCATCACCTTTGACATAAACGGAGTATCGTAATCAACAATTACGAGAAAATACTGATGCCCCCTAGCTGACTTCACCAACGGCCATACCAGGTCCATTGCTATCCTTTCAAAGGGGACCTCAGTGATACGGAAGTGGGCTATGGGGAAAGTGACCTGGCAAACTGGACAAGATTGACAGAAACCCCTAATCTTCTGGTAACACCCTGGCCAGTAAAATCGTTGTAGGACCCTCTCGAGTGTTTTCTCTCCCCCCAAGTGATCACCCAACACATGGGAGTGGGCCATATCCATAACTATAAGTCTATATGGTCCCGGGACTAGTAGCTGCTCTACCTCTTCTTCCCGTATCTTGGTCACCCAGTATAAAAGGTCCTGATTCAGGGCAAAGTGTGGAAACCGTTTGTCTGGTCCGGGCTCCTGGGGAACCCCATTAAGGACCACCACATTCTCTAGTGCCCCTTGAAAGGTCAAGTCTTAGAGTTGGGCCATATCAAAATTTCTCTGGGATACCTCCAAGTCGGGGACATTTTCCTCTGTGGTAGCCTCTTCCTCATTGTCCCCTAGCAGGACAGTCAGAGGAAACTCCTGGGTTACCACTGAACTTCCACCCACTGGGTTGCCTGGACCTCCGGGTTGATTTGGCATAGCTGTCTTTGCCAACAGGTCCCAGAACAGGGGGCAGTCATGACTAATAATAGCATCATACAGTAAGCATTTCACCACCCCCACATCATGCGTTAGTGTATGGCAGCCTGTCTCCAGAGTCACCTGGGCCATCAAGTAAACTCTGGTGTCCCCGCGAATACACATGACCCCCAGATTTTTCCCAGAGGCCAACACATGAGGAAAAGAGGCCGAGGTAAGAGTGACCAAGCTCCTTGAGTCCAACAGTCCTGAGACAAGAGTCCCATTGATTGTTAGTGTACACATCTGGGGTCCCTCCCTCTTGTTTGGTACTGTGCTGCAAGCTGGCTGAGCGAACAGGAAACTGCGCTGGCCCGCAGAACAGTCCATGGACTCTGTGGTGAGGGGGAGACTGGGCTACCATGTGACCCGGGGCCTGACATCTCCAGCAAAGGATCTCTGGGGAATTCCTTTGGTCACTGGTTCTGGCATACCCCTGGCCTTGGCACGACCCTCTCGAGTGGGCTTGGACTGCAGTCTCTGACTGTCCAAGTCCTTCTGGGCCCCCGATAGGGCGACTTCAGGTTCCCTGGACAGGGACTTCTCCATAGCATGGAATCTCTCTACCAGTCCCATCAGGTCATCTGCCATCTGGGGGTCACCCTGGGCAACTCAGCGCTGGATAGATTGGATAAGGGAGTGCATGAACTTGTCCATGACCACACGCTCCACCATGTCAGCCAGGGAGCAGATCTCTGGCTGCAACCACTTCTGGACTAGTCAAATAGCTGAGATCTCAGAGGTTTGGTAAGGCTGTAGGCCCAGTAGTGTACCCTCTGGGCCCGCACCACCAAGCCACCAAGCCTTGCCAGGATCTCAGCTTTTAATTTGGGGTACTCTTTAGCGTCCTGCATGGCAACATCATAATATGCCTTTTTGGGGCTCTCCCGGTCAGCCACCCACTCAAACACAGTGAGGAAAGCCTCATCCTCCAGGGTCATCTTCTGCAAGGCTTCCCTCATAGTCCTCCTGACATGATGACCATCATCTGGAGTGGGCGGAGCTGAACTCTCCCGAGCACGAACGGCGTCGGTCAGGACAGCCATCTGCTGTATGAGTAACTTGCTAGTCTCCTGCTGGGCTTGCATGGCCTCAGTATGCGCCTTCTTTTGCTGGGCACTCATCTGCTGTTGCTGTAAGTTTGCCTGCACCAGGTGCTTAATCACCCCCTCCATGGCAGCAGGCTTGGTCTGGCTCTGTGTTTTGCGGCGTTGACCCAGGACATGTAGTTCATCCGCAGATTTATGCCCGCATCCTCCACCAATTTGTGGTGATCAGCTCAAACAGTGACTGCAGATATAGTTCAAAACAATAGTCTTTTATTTTGTCCACAATGGAATCAACAAAACTTGCTTACTTTAGCATGTAAACATACCAAAAATACAGTCTATGTAAACTGGTTTGACTCACAGTCCTCTGTAGTTCCTGGTTTCCACTACCAGCTTGAGGGGGGAAAAGACTTGGCAATAGCAAGCTTCTCTGCTGAAACACTCCACACAGCTGTACTCCCAGTCTATCACACTTCCAGATTAGGAACCATACCCCCCCCCCCAGCTCTCCTGGGCTTCCTAGCTAATATAGGCCAGCCAAAACCTGACCTGGATATGTGGGAGTAGTCATCCCACCCTGCTCTTTGACTACTCCAAAGAAACCCGGCCCAGATCAGCTGCAGCCAGCAGCTAAACTACAACTAACAAGTGACAATAACCTAGGGTTACTGACAAAATGCTACCGGTTCATTTCAGCGAGGCCAGGCACCTTGGTGACACGTATCTATTGTCTACTATGGCACCTTGTGCATTCTCACAATATGTAACACACAGCCATTAATGTCTAAACCACTGACAACAAAAGTAAGTAGTGTACACCCCTAAGTGAAAATAGCCAAATTGTGTCCAAAGTAGAGATGAGCAAATCATCCAAAATTCGCTTTGGCGAATAATCGAAGAATTTCTGACAAGATTCATTCTTAATACGAATTTATTCTGTCTAATTTGCATTAAAAAATAATCGTTGTTTTGCGAACATTCCTACACAAATTACGAACATACAGTCAG
Organism: Rhinella marina; assembly: GCA_900303285.1. Lineage (NCBI taxonomy): Eukaryota > Metazoa > Chordata > Amphibia > Anura > Bufonidae > Rhinella > Rhinella marina. Next base: position 32,902 of record ONZH01000030.1, on the reverse strand, counting down.
CGTTGTTAAAAGTACGCGATACGTAAGCATTAGCGTACAAAGTGCGTACGAATCCCTAGCGTACTATTGACTCGCGATTGCGTCATATGCACGAGGTTAGGCAGCGTCGTACAGTCTTTAGAGGCAGTCCATATGAGCTAGAAAAGTGAGGTGCTAGCTATCCGGCTAAGTGCATAATTTACTAAAAAACACCGTACAATAAGTGCATAATAGAACACATTGCAGTACCTGAAAAAGAATACACACAATGGGCTAAAGTGCTTGAACGTTGCTGAACCTATAAAAACATTATTGCTAAAATACAGCAAAGACAATTATGCAAACATTTTAGTGCAATTTCACATTTGCAAGCATAAAAGGCTCAGATATACGTTTGAGTCTCTCCTCGTGGCTCCTTGGCATGATAAAACACTGGAACACAGTCCAAAATTCAATTGTAATCCACGTGAGGTAATTTTGTTATCCAAACAAGTAACGTGTAATCCACATGGATAATATAAAATAGCAGCAAATAGAGAACCCTCTTTGCAAATGGGGCTCCCATATAACCTGAGAAGGGGGGAAAGGAAAATAGGTGCGCTTAGGCGCAAATGGGAATTTTTTGCAGAATGGGGGGGGGGGATCCTGACAAGCCAGGTCCATCTGGGTCAGAGTCAAACAGGGGGCAATACAAACTAAACAAACAAAACAAGTGCCAACTAGCTCTCACCTGTCAGGTGCAGTCCATGGTGTGGCTCCCATAGGTCCTCCTGAAGTGTCCTTTAAATCAGCCAGTAGAAGGGTTCCTCAGATGAGGGACCTGAAGTCCTCCTTGCTTGAGCTACTGCTGAATGAGATCAAAGGATGCTCCTGCCTCCTGTAGGCCAAGCTTGGTGCTGTGGTGGAACTCCACTGCCCTCTTCTGCCAGAAGTCGGACTTGATGGGGTCCGGGTGGTGGTCACGCTGGTGAGCGCTGCAGCCACTTGCGCCTTTACTTTTCCGGATTCTCCTGCCGGGACAGCAGGGGTAAGGACTTCTGGATGCAGCAGTTTAGGCAAGGTTGCACCCAGGGAAGAAGCCCCAGCTCCCCTGGCTGCTGCTGACTTCATTTTCCAGGGTAGTTGGTACTGGTGGATCACCGTGGACTGGAACGTAAATGATAAAGTCGTCAGCTGACCCAGCTGAAAGGACTGTGATGGTGGTGGCACTGGCAGTCCAGGGATCAGAGGCTCCAGCTGTGGCTTCTCCCTGAAACTGAGGGTGCCATCGGTACTTCATCTGGTGGTTCCTCCGGCCAAACTTCAGGTGGTGATGCAGGAACTAGGGGCTTTGATAATAACGTTACCCTGGTAGCAAAGGGGCCTTTCCGGGATGCCATGGGGGTGTATTCCACCTGATCTCCCACGTACATGATGTGACGGGGTTGGGGCAGGTACGGCCGTTTCACTGACCTGCGGCCCACAAAGTACTCCTTGCTGTCCTTGTCATCCGCCAGGAAGCCAGAGCCTTGCTCCACAGAAAACCACAGGACGGTTCCCATTTGCCGCTCCAGTGTAGGGTCTCCCAGCCTTGGATGGTCCAGTACTTGGATGACCCAGTCCTCCACCGCATTCTTGTAGTCCCATAGGGTCTGGGCGTGGGCCGTCACCGATGCTGGCACAATCGGGTTCTGCCATATGGAAGGTGTTGTTCTCCTCCTGGGCGGCGAAGTGGACGTTCCAGCCACCTCTGCAGCACCAGCCGCACCAGCCGGCAAGGCGAATATGGAGTCAGGAGCCGGTGAGACTCTCTTGCACACTTGTTCTGCTCTGATCTCTGGAGCAGGCGGTGGTTTGAAGTACTCGTCCCCAAAGACCATCTCTTCCCACTTGGGTCGCAGTTCTTTCGCCATGCTGTTTGCTGTGGTCTTACTCTGGATCTTGTTCAGCGCTGGCTTGAACTGGAGTGGTGGGCGGAGTAATGAGGGAGGAGTCTTCACTCCCTATACGTGCAAATATTTAGTTCCCGATGGGCTAGGCTGTTTTTTCCCGCTTCTGCGGGGGGCGTATCTTCACTTTCCCCCTCTTGAGGGTGCGTATTGTCATTTTCACGCTTCGGGCGGCCGGGGAAGGGGGCAAGAAGAATGCGTATGTTGCGTACATAGTGTACGTAGCATTAGCATTCAAAATTGTAACATTTACTAATAATACGAAGCGAATCTGACAAAATCCGGATTCGCTTCCAAGTAGGAAAAATGGAGGATTCGATAAGAATCTACAAAACGCCGAATAGATTCGCTCATCTCTAGCCCAAAGTGTCAATACTTTGTGTGGCCACCATTATTTTCCAGCACTGCCTTGACTCTCTTGGGCATGGAGGTCACTAGAGCTTCGCAGGTTGCCACTGGAATCCTCTTCCACTTCTCCATGACGACATCACAGAGCTGGTGGATGTTAGAGACCTTGCGCTCCTCCACCTTCCGTTTGAGGATGCCCCAAAGATGCTCCATAGGGTTTAGGTCTGGAGACTTGCTTGGCCAGTCCAGCACCTTTACCCTCAGTTTTTTTTAGCAAGGCAGGTGTGTTTGAGGTCGTTATCATGTTGGAATACTGCCCTGCAGCCCAGTTTCCGAAGGGCGGGGATCATCATCTGCTTCACTATGTTATAATATACTGTATGTTGGTATTCATGGTTCCCTCAATGAACTGTAGCTCCCGGCAACAGGCATTACTCATGCAGCCCCAAACCATGAAACTCCAACCACCATGCTTGACTATAGGAAAGACACACTTGTTTTTATACTCCTCACCTGGTTGCCACCACACACGCTTGACACCATCTGAACCAAATAAGTTTATCTTGGTCTCATCAGACCACAGGACATGGTTCCAGTAATCCATGCCTTTAGTCTGCTTGTCTTCAGCAAACTGTTTGGGGGCTTTCTTGTTCATCATCTTTAGCAGAGGCTACCTTCTGGGATGACCGCCATGAAGACCAACTTGATACAGTTTGCGGCATTTGGTCTGAGCACTGACAGGCTAACCCCCCACCCCTTTAACCTCTGCAGCAATGCAGGTAGCACTCATGTATATTTTGAAAAGACAAATTTAGGATATGAGGCTGAGCATGTGAACTCAACTTCTTTGGTCGACCATGGCAAGGCCTGTTCTGAGTGGAACCTGTCGTGTTAAACTGCCATATGGTCTTGACCACCATGCTGCAGCTCAGTTTCATAGCCTAGGCCATCTTTATGTAGAGCAACAATTCTTTTTTCAGATCCTCAGAGAGTTCTTTGCCATGAGGTGACATGTTGACCTTCCAATGACCAGTATGGGAGAGTGTGAGAGCGGTAACACCAAATTTAACACACTTGCTCCTCATTCACACCTGAGACCTTGTAACACTAACAAGTCACATGACACCAGGGAGGAAAAATGGCTACTTCGGACAATTTGGCGATTTTCACTTAGGGGTGTACTCACTTTTGTTGCCAGCTGTTTAGACATTAATGGCTGTGTGTTGAGTTATTTTTAGGGCACACCAAATTTACGAGCTGTGTTATACAAGTTATACAAGCTGTGCACTGACTACTTTACATTGTATCAAAGTGTCATATCTTCAGTGTTGTCCCATAAAAAGATATAATAAAATACTTACAAAGATGCAAAAGGTGGACTCACTTTTGTGAGATACTGTATATATATATATTGGCTAAATCCATCTAGGTTCGATCTGTTGTTCAGCTGGTGAAGGTGAATATTCTCCTTGTAGACCAGGATACAGATAACAAAATGACAACTGTGTGAGGTCTGACAGAATAAAAAGCTTCCCTTTCTCATTATAATACAATATAAAATCATATATTGGCCTTTCATAACATATCAAAACATAATTTTCTTCTGCCTATATGGCTTTCTCAAGAGCTCCTTATACACACACCCATCTATTCCTCCTTACAACAAACTAAATAAAGCAATTGATACCAAGTTCCATATTTAACCCTTTTGGGGCCAATGTAAAGAAAAATATATTCTGTTTCTGAGATAAAAGCCGAATATCATATCTTCCCCCACCCCCCACCCTATAGATTGTTCCCGGCAGTGACATTGTGGTAAATAAATAACATTTACCGAATTACAGTGGAATTACAATGACAAAGTTAGAGGTAGGTGAGGTGTCCTTAAAAATGATTTTAGGGATTTAGGGCATAAGCTTAGGGCAAGGACCTCAAAGGTAGTGTTTTGCAAAATACTGCCTATACCACGAGCCACACAAGAAAGGCAGCGGGAGATTAGCGAGGTAAACAAGTGGCTCAAGAACTGGTGTAGGAAGGAGAGGTTTGGGTTCCTGGAGAACTGGGCCGACTTCTCTGTCTCCTACAGGCTCTATCATAGGGATGGGCTGCACCTCAGTGGGAAAGGGGCAGCTGTTTTGGGGGAGAAGCTGACTAGAAGGCTGGAGGAGTGTTTAAACTAGGGACTGGGGGGGAAGGTAACTACATTATAGGAGGGGACAGGGGCGTAGCTAAAGGCTCATGGGCCCTGGTGCAAGAGTTCAGCTTGGGCCCCCTGCCCTCAGTACTTTGTGTGTCTTCTTATGTAGCACAAGGGTCTTTGGGCCCCCCTCAGGCTCCTGGGCCCGGTAGCGACTGCTACCTCTGCACCCCCTATAGCTACGCCACTGGGAGGGGAGGATAGTGCAGGTAGAGACCTGGGGCAAGGTAATGGAACTGTGGGAGGAATGTAAGGAGGGACTAGAACAGTCTAGAAGGAAAGGTGTCAGGGAAAAAATATACATAAACCTCTTAATTGTATGTACACTAATGCCAGAAGCGTGACTAATAAAACTGGTGAACTGAAAGTAGTGATGTGTGAGGAGGACTATGACATAGTGGGAGTAACTGAGACATGGCTGGATGATAGCTATGACTGGGCAGTTAACGTACGGGGTTAAAGTCTGTTTAAAAAGAATCTCCAAAACCGGACAGAGGGGTCTGCCTTTATGTAAAGTCCTGTCTAAAGCCCACAATCCGGGAAGATATAAGTGAGTGACACGAACATGTGGAGTCACTGTGAGTAGAAATACATGGAGGAAAAGACAATAATAAAATACTAATAGGAGTTTATTATAAGCCACCTAATATACCACAGTCCACAGAAAATCTACTTCTAAACTAAATAGACGAGGCAGCAAATCAGAATGAGGTTATTATGGGGGACTTCAACTACCCAGATATAGACTGGGAAGCTGAAACCTATATATCACATAAAGGAAACATGTTCTTGGCAATAACCAAAGACAATTACCTTTCCCAATTGGTTCAGGACCCAACTAGAGGGACGGTCATACTGGACTTAATACTAACCAATAAACCTGACAGAACAACAGATGTGCAGGTTGGGGGACACCTGGGAAATAGTGACCATAAAATAATAACCTTCCAATTGTCATTCAAAAGAGCGTTTCTTCAGGGAGGAACAAAAATACCAAACTTCAAAAGAGCAAAATTTAGCTAACTAAGAGAGGCCATAGGCCTAACTAACTGGGACAAAGTCCTCAAAAATAAAAATACAGCCACAAAATGGAATATTTTTAAAAGTATCCTAATATCTAATTGTGAGAGGTACATACCTTATGGGAATAAAAGATTAAAGGGGTATTCTCATCTTAGACAATGGGGGCATATCGCTAGGATATATCCAGAACGGAGCTGGGAGCGCTGCGCCTGGAGGACCCCGGGTTTCCGGGGGTCCAGCCACCACCAGGCACAGCTCCCCGCTGCGCTCATAGAAATGAATGGGAGAGCAACGCGCAAGCGCAGCCACCGCTCCCATTCATTTCTATGGAGCTGACGGAAGTAGCCGAACCAGTGCTCGGCTATTTTCGGCGGCCCCATAGAAATGAATGGAGGGCGGCTGCGCATGCGCAGTGTGCCCTCATTCAGTTCGGGGGCTCCATTCTGGATATAGGTGCGGGTCCCAGCGGTGGGACCAGCACCTATAAGACAATGGGGGCATATCCTAGCGATATGCCCCCATTGTCTAAAATGAGAATAAGGAACAAGAAAAAACATGTGGATAAATAAAACTGTAAAGAAAGCAATAAATGACAAAAATAAACCATTTAAATCACTAAAACAGGAAGGTGGCGAGGAAGCCAAAGAGAGTAAAACTAACCCTAAAATGTTCTTCAATTATATAAATAGTAAAAAGTATAAACCTGAAGGTGTTGGCCCCTTGCAGAGTAATGAGGGGGGAGTTGCAGAGAGCGATGAGGAGAAAGTAAAGCTACTAAATATTTTTTTCTCTACTGTATTCACTGAGGAAAATAAACTGTCAGATGGAATGCCGAATATAAAAGTAAATTCCCCATTAAAAGTGCCCTGTCTGACCCAGGAAGAAGTACAGCGGCGTCTTAAAAAGATTAAAATAGACAAATCACCAGGACCGGATGGCATACACCCCTGTATCCTAAGAGAATTAAGTAATGTCATAGCCAGACCCTTATTTCTGATATTTAAGGACTCTATACTGACAGGGAGTGTTCCACAGGATTGGCGCATAGCAAATGTGGTGCCAATATTCAAAAAGGGTCCAAAAACAGAGCCCGGAAACTATAGGCCGGTAAGTTTAACATCTGCTGTGGGTAAACTGTTTGAAGGTTTTCTAAGTGATGATCTTGGAGTACCTCAATGAAAATAAGCAAATAACTCCATATCAGCATGGCTTCATGAGGGATCGGTCATGTCAAACCAATTTAGGCTACTTTCACACTTGCGTTTTAATATTCCGGTATTGAGCTCCGTCATAGGGGCTCAATGCCGGAATAAAACGCTTCAGTTTTGTCCCCATTCATTGTCAATGGGGACAAAACTGAAGACAACGGAATGCTCCTAGAAGCATTCCGTTCCGTCTCCAGACTGGAGAGCAAACCGCAACATGCTGTGGTTTGCTCTCCGGTCTGGGCATCCGCATCAAGACGGATCCGTCATGACCCCCAATGCAAGTCAATGGGGACGGATCCGTTTGGTGGGAAACAATGGTAAACGGATCCGTCCTCCATTGACTTTCAATGGAGTTCATGACGAATCTGTCTCCCTGCAATTTCCCCTCCCTCCAGCAGGTGGCGCTGTGGGTAAACTTACCCTTATGCACGCCTTCCTCCTCCTCGTCGCTGGTCAGGTCAGGAGCTGCTGGAACAGGTAAGTGTCTGTGTATGTTTATGTGTATGTTTATGTGTCTGTGTATGTTTATGTGTATGTGTGTGTATGTGTGTGTATGCGCTGCACCGGCCCCCCATGTGTACATGCGGCAGCACAGATCCAGCGGCACCCTTCACCCGCCTGATCTGTGCTGCCGCTGGTGTAAAAGAGGCCTTAATCAGTTTCTATGAGGAGGTAAGTTCTAGACTTGACCACGGCAAATCAATGGATGTCGTATATCTGGACTTCTCCAAAGCATCTGACATTGTATCACATAAAAGGTTAGTATATAAAATAAGAATGCTTGACCTGGGAGAAAATGTCTGAATTTTAGTTAACAGCAATCTAAGCTGCAGAAACCAGTGTCAGACAGCTGCTGACGCCTAGACGCCTGTGATGAGAACATAGTCCTGCCACACATGGAGTACTGTGTACAGTTCTGGGCTCCTGTGAACAAGGCAGACATACATAGCGGAGCTGGAGAGGGTTCAGAGGAGGGCAACTAAAGTAATAACTGGAATGGGTAGACTACAGTACCCAGAAAGATTATCAAAATTAGGGTTATTTACTTTAGAAAAAGACGACTGAGGGGAGATCTAATAACTATGTATAAATATATCAGGGGTCAGTACAGAGATCTTTCCCATCATCTGTCTATCCCCAGGACTGTGACAGTGACGAGGGGACATCTTCTGCGTCTGGAGCAAAGAAGGTTTGTACACAAACATAGAAGAGGATTCTTTATGGTAAGAGCAATGAAACTATGGAACTCTCTGCCTGAGGAGGTGGTGATGGTCCTGGATGTATTTCTGGAGGGTAACAATATTACAGGTTATAGTTACTAGAGAAGGGTCGTTGATCCAGGGAGTTATTCTGATTGCCTGATTGTAGTCTGGAAGGATTTTTATCCCCTAAAGTGGGGAATATTGTCTTCTACCTCACAGGGGTTTTTTGCCTTCGTCTGGATGAACTTGCAGGATAACAGGCCGAACTGGATGGACAGATGTCTTTTTTCGGCCTTATAAACTAGGTTACTATTTTACTATGTTACAGCTAATAAGTTGCTCTATTTTAAATTTTCATATTTGGAATTATATACAGATTTGCATAGAAATCTATATAATTTTTATAGTTTCCATTTCCAATGTATCTTTTATTGTGTTAGCCCGTCTGGACACAATCTTAGGTTTGTCTGGCAACATGAATGCTAGAGCTGAATCTGTTTTTAAACAGGTCGTAGGCTACTTTCACACTAGCAGCAGCCGTCTCCGGCAGGCTGTTCCGGCAGGGGAACAGCCTGTCAGAACCTTGCTGCCGCTAGTGTTAAAATAATTCATTTTTTAGTATAAAATATATTCCTGCAATCAAGTGTTAAAATTAGATTGTAAGGGTGACTGAGTCAAACAATAAACAACGTTACCTTGACTCAGCTGGACCCTAGTATCTATTTGAATAAGCTTTTAAGAGATTATGATAGAAGAATACCTTTTGTTTGTGAAATCTTGTAATCAGTAACTTGCTAGCATACATAAGGCATTGTGAGATGGAGACCCCTCAGACACCATTTTCAGAGCTATATGCTGTGGGTGTCTCACTTGCTAGCAAGTCAATAAAGGAGCCTACTCTGACTTCAGATGTCTTCGTCCCTGCCTTGATAAGAGAAAATTCCAGTGACATTAAATGGCCCTTCGAGCCGGAACCTAATCTTCGGAACCAAATCCAGAAGTGGGCTGTAACCGTGCACGGGGAAGTCTGGGACTTCTGAATTGAAAGACCTCCGGCAATAGCCGTTAAACAGAGGCCAGTCCGCCTGGATGAGGTCGAGGTGACAGGTTCGTAACATAGTCTGTTGTGGGGACGTTTCTCATCTGAACTCAGGTAAGATTTTTGTAATGTCTTTGTGATTTGTATTTTAGTGTGTTTGTAAAGTTAATACTAGACCAGGTCTAGGAGAAAGAGGCTAGGGCTACGGGATAAGTGAGATTTAAAACTATATCCAGTAGAGTCTAGGGCTCTAGTGCATAGTCCGAGTGGGAAGACTACAGCTAATAAATATCCCCGTGATCACGTATAAAAATAGTACTAAGGGAAATGAGGATCGATCAGTCTGTGTAACTTGTTGTTTTGTGTTTGTCTGTCATTTCTTAATGTTGCAAAAATAAGAGTTGAGACAGTCTCTTACAATCCATCAGTCGTGGTCACCAAGAGGTGAGCGACATTTACTGTCTTAGGACTGTGTTTTGGTAAGCGGCTCTGGGCGTCCGGAGTGCAGCGAGCACGACAGTCCAGGGTGAATAACGTTTAATCGAGCGGCCTCAGCCCACGCCCAAAGGTTGAGGTGCAGCGAGCACGGTTATTCATGAACTGGTCACAGTTCACCCCAAACTGGCCATAAAATATATGTTTTATGTAAACACATGAGGGTCCTTGAATGATATGTGTTGTGTGAATGTATGAGGATTAAATCATAAAATCCTGAATGTATAAGGGACCCCATTAGGAGTGCTAGTGTGAAAACACATAGTGTTTAGGTCACATGACCCCTGCCTATTCAACCACATTGTCACCTTGTGAAGATAGTTTAATGTGGACTTCAGAACATTGTTCTGAAGGACTCTCTTTAGTTCTTTGTCTCTTTCGTGTGTTTACTTTTGTTTTGTGGTCAGGATTGTTTGCCAACTCAATAGGGTTGAATTAACATCTAGAATTGTATAGAAACTAACTTATACAATGGGAAATTCAGTGGGCAAATTAACAAGGTGTGGATGTTTTGTTTGTTGTGAAAAACAGTGTGTAATACTTGAGGGTGATATAAAGTACATGCATGGTGTTGACCCTGATAGTATTAAGTATGTAGAAAAATGGAGGAAGAGATATGGATTTCATGGAAGATTGAATTTTGATATGTGTGTCAAATTAGTAAGTGATATTAAGAAATGTAATGATAAAGATAGACGAAAGATGGGGTATGACCAGGCTAAGAGATGGTTACAAGAAACCTCAAAGAGAAAAGATGGGAGAAATAAGAAAAAAGATGTTACCATTAACAGATACAGAGGATGATAATGCAGTATGTAGGTCTTCTCGGCAGCCTCCTCCTTATGAGATAGAGGCTAATGCCCCAGACCTACCTATAATACATCCTCCATTACCAGAAGTGACAACACCCCTGATACATCAGGAGAGTGAAAACAAAGTACTACCACTTAGATTGAAAAAAGAAGGACAGACTAGATCTGGTCAAGCATATGCATATTCCATACTGAACCCCCTTCTTCCTCTGATGTCCCCTCAAAGAGCCCATAATAGTTATGTAGCAGATTCTGATAGATTGGTTCAGAACACAGAACACATGTTCCCTATGATACAAGTGCCAAATCCCATGGCGGGGCAGAATGTAGATGGTAATATAGAACCACCTACAATGTATGTGTATAGACCTTGGACAACCGATGATGTCCGTAAAGCTACAGAGGGTATCCCACATCCTAAAATTAAAGTCCTAGAATTTGAGAGAGGAATTAGGGGACTTTATCACAGCTATAGATTGAACGGATCAGAGCTAGAGAGAGCAATAAGGCAGATAATGGGGCCTGACTGGTGTGTAATTTGCCCCTCCTCAACCACTTGCATATAATGGGGCAGAGCTTAATCAAGCTCTTGATCAGCTTATGGAAAGAGCTAGAAATAGGTATACAGGAACGGCTAGTTGGATAGAAATAAATAGATGTATACAGAAAGATGATGAGGATGTAGACAGATACTACCACAGACTTAAAGAAGTATTCGACATACATAGTGGTATAGAGCAGCAGTTGAAAAATGCTTTTCTAAAAGGCTGCCTCTCCCAAATCAGTAGTTTTATAACCAAACATATGGTCACGCATAGAACATGTAGACTTACAGATATGTTAGATTACGCAAGACATGCTGAAAGACATTTCAAAGATAAGAAAACAAAGAAGAAGGGTCAGACCTTCATAATAGAAGAAGGTTGTGATGTCTATGTGACACAACAAGCAAGAGGGTCAGACTTTCGAGGTAGAGGCAGATAGTGAACCACATAGCTGTCTAGATGCAATTGCAGAGAAGGTATTGCCTAGACCAGATTTGATTGATACACCATACCCAGATAGTAACCTTACATTGTTTGTTGATGGTTCTTGTAAAAAGACCCTAGATGGCACAAATGCTGTGGGTTTTGCTGTAGTTACACAAGAGAAAACCTTGTTGGCTGAACCATTGCCAAAACATTTATCAGCCCAAGCTGCTGAAATCATTGCTCTCACAAAAGCTTGTGAGATAGGCAAGGATAAGGTAATTACAATATACACAGGTAGTCAATATGCATTTTCCACAGTACATGTATTTGCACAACAATGGAAAAATCGAGGGATGGTCACTTCCTCAGGAAAAGAAATCAATCATAAAAACCTTATTTTAAAATTGTTGGATGCTACTAAGTTACCAAAGAAAGTAGCAATCTGCAAGTGTGCAGCACACATTAAAAGAAATGATCCAGTATCCTTAGGGAATCAAAAGGCAGACGCTGCAGCTAAACAAGCAGCAGAATTGCCCCTCCTTACCTTACATGAAGAATTACAAATTATTGATTTAGAAATACTCAAACAAATGCAACAATCATCTCCTAAAACAGAACAAAACAAATGGATTAAACGGGGGGCAACTAAAGTAAATGACATATATGTATGTCCACAAGGTAAATACATCTTACCAAGTAGTCTATTCAGATATGCAGCAATATTGACCCATGGGGTAAGCCATGTGTCAACAGGAGGGATGGTAGAGATTATATCTAAGGTCTTTACAGCCTATGGATTTACTAATTACTCAAAAAAAATTTTGTTTGTCATGCTTAGTCTGTGCAAAACACAATGCTCAAGGTAACCTAAGACCTAAGCGAGGGCAATTCCCACAACCAAAATACCCGTTCCAACATATCTGTATGGACTTTATTGAGTTGAATAAGTGTGAAGGAAAGAAGTACTGTCTAGTGATCATTGATTCCTTTACAAAATGGGTAGAAGTTTTTCCCTCAGCAAATCCTGATGCAATAACAGTAGAAAAAGCACTGGTACCAACCTCGGTGGGAAGGACCCTATCAAGTTCTGTTGACAACCCCTATGGCTGTTAAAATTGCTGAGAGAACCTCATGGATCCATCTGTCCCATTGTAAATTGGTCAGACAGATAGGGCCAGAATAGAGTCTGAGACTGTTGCTAGAAGTCCAGCTACAAAGGGGAGTTCTCTATTAGAGAGAGCTCGTCTCAAACCTGGTGAAGACTCCCAGTTCTTTCCTTATACCCGAGTAACAACCTCAGACTTAGGATGCAGATATTAGGGATATTTATGATGGGATGGGTGTTCCTGGGGGATGCAAGACGCCATGGGGGTACAGGAGCTAAAGATCCTACAGACTGGACAGACACATGGGTAGGGTATTTTGTTACTAACATCACATTTATAGAAGGTCAGGAAAGCACAATAGAGGTAGATTTTTGCACGCTAACGAATAATTACTGTGTAGACAGGGATCATGCTTCTTCTTTGACCTGGGCTGATAAATATGTGTGTTTTATACCTACTAATACCCCAGGTAATAGACAATGTAATACTTGGGATTTGGCTATATGGACCACGAGAGATATCCCTTATGGGTATACACTTTTAAGGACACAGGAAAATACTGGATTGCAACAGAGATTCTCAGTAAGGAAGAAAGGAGCATCCCTATGTAATGAGAAAAATAATTGCAATAAGCTCTTGATTACTTTAAAAGACCCTAAGAAGTCAGATCAAAGGTTATTTGCCATAGGGGCAGATGTCTCAGGACCAGACCCCATAGGACATTTCTTCATTGAAATACAGAAAATAGAAAAGAAGACAGAATTAGAGAAAAAATTGAGATACCAGGTGGAGCCATCATAGAAAACTTAGGACATATGGTACGGTTTTCTAACTTAAGTTATGAAGATAAGTTGGCTATAGAGGCAGGCTATGAAGAGAAAAATGAATGGTTAGAATGGCTTAAGTATACAGCAAAGAGCCTTAAAAAGGAAAATTGTATAGCTTGTGCCACTGCCAGACCTCAGCTAGGTACAGTGCCCTTTCCTCTAAGTGATGCAGAAGATAGTAAGGGACTTCAATGTATAATTAAACTTTATAATATAACATACCAACCCACAGCACAAGAAGAAAAATGTAAGACCTTATCCCTGTTATTCCCACCAATTAGAAAACCGGATATCCCACCACAGGTAATTGCATATCCAGGTAACTATACTTGTTTCATCCTTTCAGGGAATGGGCATGATTATGGGAAACTCCAAGATAGTTATTGTAGTGAGAGGATTAACATAACGGGGAATTCCAATTACTCGGAGATCTGGACAAACCAGACAGCCCTGAGAGCTGATATTTGGTGGTTATGCGGTGACAAAAAGATAAGAGCAGGATTGGCACACAACTCCCAGGGGGAATGTGCGCTGATCCAGCTAGTCATGCCATTTCGCCTGCTCTCGACAGGGGACTGGATGAAAAAAGTCCAGCAGCATCACCGAGGGAAGAGGAAGGCCCCACATGGTTCTTTTGATTCCTCTATCTACATTGATGAAATTGGAGTGCCTCGTGGTGTGCCCAATGAATACAAGGCTAGAAACCAGATTGCAGCCGGGTGGGAATCCTTAATATGGTGGGTAACCATAAATAAAAATGTGGATTGGATAAATTATATTTATTATAATCAACAAAGATTTGTGAATTATACCAGAGATGCTGTTAGAGGGATAGCAGAGCAGCTAGGTCCAACTTCTCTTATGGCATGGCAAAATAGGATGGCTTTAGATATGTTATTAGCTGAGAAAGGTGGAGTCTGCAAAATGGTAGGGGGATATTGTTGTACTTTCATTCCTAACAATACAGCTCCAGATGGAAGTATCACCAGAGCCCTCGAAGGATTGACTGCACTATCTAATGAATGGGCTGAAAACTCAGGATATGATGATCCCTTCTCTTCATGGTTAGAAGGCCTATTTGGAAAATGGTCTGGATTGGTATCTTCAGTACTGATGTCCGTTGCCACTGTAATAAGTTTATTGACTGTTTGTGGATATTGTGCTATACCGTGCATAAGAGGACTAATTCAAAGACTAATAGAAACCTCAGTGTCTCATACCATGTACCAAGAGATACATTCGGAAGACGAACCATTTGATGATGTCACAGCCTCCAATATATGAAGAAATTTGGGAAAACCTCAACCAGGAGACCAAAACTTTCTGATGAACCAAATTTGGATGCATGAATAAATTTTAAACAGGGGGGAATGTTAAAATAATTCATTTTTAAGTATAAAATATATTCCTGCAATCAAGTGTTAAAATTAGATTGTAAGGGTGACTGAGTCAAACAATAAACAACGTTACCTTGACTCAGCTGGACCCTAGTATCTATTTGAATAAGCTTTTAAGAGATTATGATAGAAGAATACCTTTTGTTTGTGAAATCTTGTAATCAGTAACTTGCTAGCATACATAAGGCATTGTGAGATGGAGACCCCTCAGACACCATTTTCAGAGCTATATGCTGTGGGTGTCTCACTTGCTAGCAAGTCAATAAAGGAGCCTACTCTGACTTCAGATGTCTTCGTCCCTGCCTTGATAAGAGAAAATTCCAGTGACAGCTAGTGCACTGTGCCGCCGGAAGTCTGCTCCGGCCCCATTCATTGTAATCGGGGCAGCCTGGAGGTCCAGCCACAGAATGACAAACATGCCGAGGGGCGGCCGGACAAAAACATGCTGCGGTTTTTGTCTGGCCGCCGGAACAGCCTGCCGGAAAAGGCTACTGCAAGTGTGACAGTAGCCTTAAATGGAACAAGTCCTTTAAATCCTCTGCCAGATCTCAAAACCTGAATTAAAAACACAGATGTGAAGCCTTAACATCTCTTGCATAGTCCTCCTGTATAAAGGGAGTAAATATCAGCGGTCTCTCATTCATTCTTTTCCAAATGTCTAATGGTGTCTGTAGAATCTTCCACAAATGATGGCATATATTTGACATATTCAATCAGAAATCAACATATCAACCTAACTTTGCAAACATTGCTGAAAATATCAGCCTTGGGGTGGAGGGAGGGGTCCTTGTGACCTTGTGATAAAATGGTTTATTGTATAAAAAGATATACACTTTCTCTGTTAGTATTCCTTCAGTTCTTCCTTTCTCAACCAGCAATTTAAGTTTTCAATAGTTGTCAGTAAGGGTAACTTCATAAACATAAAATTCCCTACCCATAACTGCCCCCCCCTTCCTTATTTACTGGTTTGATAACTTTAGTCACATCCTTCTGTAGCGTCTCCAAAATATATATTTTCTTCTTGATTCAATTGTGATGTACTAGATCAGCAACCTTTTGCACACCAGCTGTTGTGAAACTACAACTCCCAGCATACAAATATGCTTGGTTGTTCTCATAACTCAGAGCTCCTTTGAAAAATAAAAGCTGAAATCTGATTGGTTACTATGGGCAACTGAGCCAGTTTTCCTTTACACCAGTTTTGATAAATCTCCCATCTCTTTTTTCTAACTTTTCCAACTTTATACTACTGTTTAGACAAGTGGCGATACTTACTATTTTCTTCATAAGTGGTATTAACTAGAGATGAGCGAGCATACTCGTCCGAGCTTGGTGCTCGTTCGAGTATTAGGGTACTCGTAAGTGCTCGCTGCTCGGACGAGTATCTCACCATGCTCGAGGAAATGGCAACTTCCGCATCGTGCTTTTTTGGCGCCTATAAACTCAGCCAATCACAAGCCAGGAGACTCTGCGGTACAACCAGCATCACGTGGGGCCCTTACATGTCGATAGCAGGGGTTGGCTGGCCTGATCAGGTGAGGCTACTTTCACACTAGCGTTAGCACGGATCCGGCACCTAAAGGGTGCCAACGGATCCGTGCTAACGCTATACATGTGTGGAGCCGGAGCAGCGCTCCGGCCCCACACATGACACACATTAAAACAAGACACAGACATACATACAAACAAACATACAGACATACATACAAACATACAGACATACATACATACTCACATACTCCCGGGACGCCGGCAGAACGTCTTCACGCGCCTCCTGCGCGCAGTGATGACGATTCCCCACAGCGCCCTCTGCTGGGCGCAGTGGGAAACGTCATCGCTGCGCGCAGGAGGCGCGTGAAGACCTGCTGCCGGCGTCCCGGGAGTATGTGAGTATGTATGTATGTCTGTATGTTTGTATGTATGTCTGTATGTTAGTTTGTATGTATGTCTGTGTGTATGTAGCCGGATCCGGAATGACCCCCCATTGGAAATCAATGGAGGACAGATCCGGATTACTGGTGTGTCCACACCAAATGGATCCGTCCCCATTGACTTGCATTGGGGGTCATTCCGGATCCGTCTTGGTGCGGATGCCTGGACCGGAGAGCAAACCGCAGCATGCTGCGGTTTGTTCTCCGGTCTGAAGACGGAACGGAATGCTTTCAGGAGCATTCCATTGTCTTCAGTTCAGTTTTGTCCCCATTGACAATGAATGGGGACAAAACTGAAGCGTTTTTTTCCGGTATTGAGCCCCTATAACGGAACTCAATACCGGAATTTAAAAACGCTAATGTGAAAGTAGCCTGACCCTGGAATATACTACTGACTGGCCGCGGTGCTCGGCTCAGATGCCGTCTGGATGTCGTTAGGGATAGAGCTGCTGCGTTTCAGGGACAGTGTAAGGGCCTGCATTTAGTTCTCTGTTAGGCAGGAATCACCCACAAAGAACCCAACAGCCCTTCTAAGGGCTAGAAGACATTTTTTTTTGTCTCCTGGCTTGGCTGGCTGGCACTAGTAGTGCAGCTATCGCCATATATAACCCCCTTTTTTTTTAATGTTATATCTCAGTGATACAAATCCATTGCACACAGCAGTGTGGAACCATTCTGTGTGTCACAGTTCAGTACACTCACTATTTTCTGTCCAGGTGACACTTTCTGTACGTCACTTAATACAACCAAGTCTTTTGCTGCCTGTCACGTGTATAGCTTGATCCCAAAAATCTCTGTGCGACATTTGTCTGGGTCGCAGTCTAAATAGCCACCGTCAGTAGGGTGTCAGTTAGCTCTACGATAGTTTCTGCACGTCACGTTCCAAAAAAAAACAAAAATCCCCAAAAAAAAAAATAAAAAAAAAAATAGTTTGTTTTAGCTCAGTCATACAAATCCATTTCACACAGCTGCGTGGAACCATTCTGTGTGTCACAGTTCAGCACACTCACTCCAATCCGTATTTTCTGTCCAGGTGACACTTTCTGTACGTCACTGAATACAACCAAGTCATTTGCTGCAACGTATATAGCTTGATCCCAAAAATCTCTGTGCGACATTTGTCTGGGTCGCAGTCTAAATAGCCACCATTAACAGGGTGTGAGTTAGGTATACGATAGTTCCTGCACGTCACGTTCCCAAAAAAACAAAACTAAAAAAAATATATATAAACAAAATATATAAAAAAATTAGTTTTTTTGTTGTTTTAGCTCAGTGATACAAATCCATTTCACACAGCTGCGTGGAACCTTTCTGTGTGTCACAGTTCAGCACACTCACTCCAATCCGTATCTTCTGTCCAGGTGACACTTTCTGTACGTCACTGAATACAACCAAGTCTTTTGCTGCAACGTATATAGCTTGATCCCAAAAATCTCTGTGCAACATTTGTCTGGGTCGCAGTCTAAATAGCCACCATTAACAGGGTGTGAGTTAGGTCTACGATAGTTCCTGCACGTCACGTTTCCAAAAAAACAAAACTAAAAAAAAATATATAAAACAAAATATATATAAAAAAATAGTTTTTTTGTTGTTTTAGCTCAGTGATACAAATCCATTTCACACAGCTGCGTGGAACCTTTCTGTGTGTCACAGTTCAGCACACTCACTCCAATCCGTATCTTCTGTCCAGGTGACACTTTCTGTACGTCACTGAATACAACCAAGTATTTTGCTGCAACGTATATAGCTTGATCCCAAAAATCTCTGTGCAACATTTGTCTGGGTCGCAGTCTAAATAGCCACCATTAACAGGGTGTGAGTTAGGTCTACGATAGTTCCTGCACGTCACGTTCCCAAAAAAACAAAACTAAAAAAAAAATATATAAAACAAAATATATAAAAAAAATAGTTTTTTTGTTGTTTTAGCTCAGTGATACAAATCCATTTCACACAGCTGCGTGGAACCTTTCTGTGTGTCACAGTTCAGCACACTCACTCCAATCCGTATCTTCTGTCCAGGTGACACTTTCTGTACGTCACTGAATACAACCAAGTCTTTTGCTGCAACGTATATAGCTTGATCCCAAAAATCTCTGTGCGACATTTGTCTGGGTCGCAGTCTAAATAGCCACCATTAACAGGGTGTGAGTTAGGTCTACGATAGTTCCTGCACGTCACGTTCCCAAAAAAACAAAACTAAAAAAAATATATATAAAACAAAATATATAAAAAAAAATAGTTTTTTTGTTGTTTTAGCTCAGTGATACAAATCCATTTCACACAGCTGCGTGGAACCTTTCTGTGTGTCACAGTTCAGCACACTCACTCCAATCCGTATCTTCTGTCCAGGTGACACTTTCTGTACGTCACTGAATACAACCAAGTCTTTTGCTGCAACGTATATAGCTTGATCCCAAAAATCTCTGTGCGACATTTGTCTGGGTCGCAGTCTAAATAGCCACCATTAACAGGGTTTGAGTTAGGTCTACGATAGTTCCTGCACGTCACGTTCCCAAAAAAACAAAACTAAAAAAAATATATATAAAACAAAATATATATAAAAAAAATAGTTTTTTTGTTGTTTTAGCTCAGTGATACAAATCCATTTCACACAGCTGCGTGGAACCTTTCTGTGTGTCACAGTTCAGCACACTCACTCCAATCCGTATCTTCTGTCCAGGTGACACTTTCTGTACGTCACTGAATACAACCAAGTCTTTTGCTGCAACGTATATAGCTTGATCCCAAAAATCTCTGTGCGACATTTGTCTGGGTCGCAGTCTAAATAGCCACCATTAACAGGGTTTGAGTTAGGTCTACGATAGTTCCTGCACGTCACGTTCCCAAAAAAACAAAACTAAAAAAAAATATATATAAAACAAAATATATAAAAAAAATAGTTTTTTTGTTGTTTTAGCTCAGTGATACAAATCCATTTCACACAGCTGCGTGGAACCTTTCTGTGTGTCACAGTTCAGCACACTTACTCCAATCCGTATCTTATGTCCAGGTGACACTTTCTGTACGTCACTGAATACAACCAAGTCTTTTGCTGCAACGTATATAGGTTGATCCCAAAAATCTCTGTGTGACATTTGTCTGGGTCGCAGTCTAAATAGCCACCATTAACAGGGTGTGAGTTAGTTCTACGATAGTTCCTGCACGTCACGTTCCCAAAAAAACAAAACTAAAAAAAACATATATAAAACAAAATATATAAAAAAATTAGTTTTTTTGTTGTTTTAGCTCAGTGATACAAATCCATTTCACACAGCTGCGTGGAACCTTTCTGTGTGTCACAGTTCAGCACACTCACTCCAATCCGTATCTTCTGTCCAGGTGACACTTTCTTTACGTCACTGAATACAACCAAGTCTTTTGCTGCAACGTATATAGCTTGATCCCAAAAATCTCTGTGCGACATTTGTCTGGGTCGCAGTCTAAATAGCCACCATTAACAGGGTTTGAGTTAGGTCTACGATAGTTCCTGCACGTCACGTTCCCAAAAAAACAAAACTAAAAAAAATATATATAAAACAAAATATATATAAAAAAATAGTTTTTTTTGTTGTTTTAGCTCAGTGATACAAATCCATTTCACACAGCTGCGTGGAACCTTTCTGTGTGTCACAGTTCAGCACACTCACTCCAATCCGTATCTTCTGTCCAGGTGACACTTTCTGTACGTCACTGAATACAACCAAGTCTTTTGCTGCAACGTATATAGCTTGATCCCAAAAATCTCTGTGCGACATTTGTCTGGGTCGCAGTCTAAATAGCCACCATTAACAGGGTGTGAGTTAGGTCTACGATAGTTCCTGCACGTCACGTTCCCAAAAAAACAAAACTAAAAAAAAAATATATAAAACAAAATATATAAAAAAAATAGTTTTTTTGTTGTTTTAGCTCAGTGATACAAATCCATTTCACACATCTGCGTGGAACCTTTCTGTGTGTCACAGTTCAGCACACTCACTCCAATCCGTATCTTCTGTCCAGGTGACACTTTCTGTACGTCACTGAATACAACCAAGTCTTTTGCTGCAACGTATATAGCTTGATCCCAAAAATCTCTGTGCGACATTTGTCTGGGTCGCAGTCTAAATAGCCACCATTAACAGGGTTTGAGTTAGGTCTACGATAGTTCCTGCACGTCACGTTCCCAAAAAAACGAAACTAAAAAAAAAATATAAAACAAAATATATATAAAAAAAAAATAGTTTTTTTGTTGTTTTAGCTCAGTGATACAAATCCATTTCACACAGTTGCGTGGAACCTTTCTGTGTGTCACAGTTCCGCACACTCACTCCAATCCGTATCTTCTGTCCAGGTGACACTTTCTGTACTTCACTGAATACAACCAAGTCTTTTGCTGCCTGTCACGTATATAGCTTGATCAAAAAAATCTCTGGGGACTTCCGGTTCCGGCGCTGCCATGTGAAGTCGCAGTGTGCGGAGCTCTCTGCTAGGTCTTCCCGATAAGCGCCATTTCATAGCGTCAGAACAACACCCCACCGGATTGGTATTTGCCACCTGCACTACAAATACCTGAATCATCTTATGGACCGGTATTTGCTTCGTAGCGGCCAGAAATCTACGGGATCGCAAAGCTCAGACGCCATTCCCGCCACACAGCCTCCTAAGATGGCGGCGAGTCCGCCGACGGAATCACAGGATAGCTGCTCGCAGGAGCCTTTGCCGCCCATTACGGATCCGGGGTCAATTGATTATAAGAGACTGGCTATTGAGGTCGCATTCCGGATTACTCCCGACATCCAGAGGACACTAGAAACAACGATACAGTCCTCTCTTGCGGCCTTACAGGCAGAGGTGAGCCACACTAGCCACAGAGTGGAGGCCCTGGAGCAAGAAATGCACTCTCTTCACACTAATACGGTTGGGATGGAGACTACTATAGAAGATTAAAAATAGTTTTTGAAGGCTCAACCCCTATCAATAATCACGGTTTGGTGCACTCTTCCTATTTTGGTTCACCTACCCAAAAGGAAAATGCAAATGTTAAAAATGGACTGGAAGGGCACTCAATATTTGGAATTTTCAATTTTATTATCCCCCCAATAGAAAGTATTCATAAAACTCCGCAACAAAAATAAAACTTATAAATAACGATAGCAATATAGTAACAATATAGCAATAGCAGTAAAAATTCAATATAGCAGCAATGACAGCATTCGCTGATATAAATATGTTAGCAATAGATGTTGGTGCATCAAAATACTAATAGCAACAGTCCAATGCAGGGCCTCAGGGATAATTCATCCAATAGTCTCTGTATCATGGAGAGAAGTAGTATATTTGAGCTCAATATCCGACCATAAAGGTTAAAAGGAATTACCTCTATATGGTCAATTTTCAATTAATATGGCGTCTTTGATGATAGTATTCCCCATACTCAATTTTCACTTCAAACTCCTTATTACATTGATGTATTAGTAGGTAAAAAGTTAGTAATCAGCGAAAAAACAGATTGCTGTTAGTGGCAACAAATGTGTGTTACCTTACCACCAGAAGTCCACTCAGTATGTGTATTTGCAGTATAGATCTTGTGTATCGGAGCGTCCCGCGGCGTCCCGCGTGTCCCGGCTCCGGAGCTAGTATCCTTGGTCACGTGGTATTCTCCACGTGACTGGTCATGTGCTGGTGACGTCACCAAAGGTCCTTAAACTCGCAGGTCTCATCTGCTCACCGGACTTCCTCTATTCTTTACAGAAAAGGGAATGATGATATTTGTTAATCGTTCTTTGCTGGCCAGCGATTAATCACGAAACCAGTAACAATCTCCCAGACGCGTTTCGAAGCTCTGCTTCTTCTTCAGTGGGTTAGATTATTACTGGATTTTCAACTCCTTTTATGCTGCACATTGCTCCACCCACAGAGTCATAGCTCGTTAGCCAATAGTTTTTCCACTTAGATTAACTCTGTATTGCCATATTTCTAACACTTATGTATAAATGAAAAAATCAGAAATATATATATATAGAAGATAATATATATGAATAAAAAGAAAAATGCTTGACATATAAAATACGCATAATATAAATAATATAAATAATATAAAAAAATATATATAAAAAATATGAATAAAATATAAAAAATGCATCTTTCAAAAAAACATCCTTTCAAGAATTATCTCTTAAAAAATACATATATCCTGATTAAAAATTGCTTTTCATCATTACTACTGAACATAATTTTCTTCTTCCCTATCAGAGTTGTGAGTTACATCAATAACTCTTATAGCATTATATATCGGTCAAATTGATATATAAATCCATTTTTTATTGCGATTTTTTTGCAATTATTGTGCGTTATCTTTTCTTTTTGATCTCATCTTGTTGTATAACCTCTTTTTCACATTAATTGTTAGTATCCTTCTCATTTTTGACCTTCTCAAACATGATCTAGTTGGTTGTTTAGATGATGATAAGGAGGCGGATGCCTTCCTAAGAGGGGGGGTCGTCGTGCTGATAAACAGCCAGACGACGACCTCCCATCTCATAGAAGACAGCCACCTCTACAAGAATCCAAAGATTTCTATTTCGGAGTTGAGTCCCTTTGGAATTAATGTCTCGAATTCATAAATCCTTTTGGATTCCATCCTTGACATTTGTTTAATTAGGTCACCACCCCTCCAGGATCTGTTAACTTTCTCAATTGCTGAAAAGTGAGTAATATTCGTGGGATCTCGGTTATGTACCTCTTTAAAGTGTTTTGATACAGAGTGTGTATCCAGGCCTTTTTTAATATTATTTACATGTTCGGCTATTTTTGTTTTCAGACTCCGTTTGGTGCGTCCGATGTACTGTTTATTGCAGGTACAACATAAAATATATATTACTTCAATCGTGTTACATGTTAATGTTCCTCTTATTTGATGTTTTAAATCATTTTGTTTTGATACTATTTCCATCGTTTTCTTAGGGAACTTTGTTACCCTACATCCAGTACATCGGCCGCATCTAAAAAAGCCTTCCATTTTTAACCAATTACTTTTATTTATACACTTCCTCTTTTCTCTTATTGTAGGTGCCACTTGTAACCCCAAATTTGGTGCTCTTGTGTATGAGATTAGGGGCTTTTGTGGTAACTCAGATCCTATCAACTTATCATCTAATAGATGGTGCCAATATTTCCCAATAATGCCTTCAACTTTCTTATATTGTTTCTGAAAGGGAAGAATAATTCTATAGTTATATTGTTTTTCAGTACTTGTTTCTTTCTCCTGAGAACTAAAAAAGTCATTTCGGTTCATTTTTTCAACTTTGTCTATTGCTGCTTTTACTATTGTTTCAGGATATTGTTTTTTAAAAAATTGTGTAGAGAGTACCTCCACTTCTCTTTTATAATCCTCCTCATAGGTGCAGTTTCGTTTTATTCTTCTAAACTGGCTCACCGGGATATTGGTGAGCCACCTTGGTAGGTGCCCACTTGAGAATAAAATGTAATTATTCTTTGACACTTCTTTTTGAAACTTACTACAAATAATTTTATTGTTTTCTATTCTCACTTTCAAATCCAAAAATTCTATTTTTTCTGTGTTAATGTTAACCAAAAATTTCAAATTTACCTTATTATCGTTTATTGTTTTCACAAATTCATTTAAGGTGTCCATACTATTATTCCAAATAAATATCACATCATCAATGTAGCGGCGCCAGAGCACCAGATTGCCCCCTAGCTGTGATGTTATTTCATCCTGTTCCCATTGGGCCATGAACAGGTTAGCATAGCTGGGGGCAAATCTGGTGCCCATGGCTGTACCCCTACATTGACGGTAATAACTGTCATCATATTCAAAATAATTATGTTCTAATATAAATGAGACTCCCTGTACTAAAAAATCAATTTGATAAGATAAGATAAGAAGGAAATCTCCACGAAAGTCACCATCACCAAACAAAGCACAACGAGCACCCATACAAAAAGAAAATTTAACACATGGACGGTCTTATCAGGGGACACACGAATACAATCTGAGACAGAGACAACAATACCCACATACACAGAGGAACAAGAGGGCAGAACAAAATTACTCAACACATCGGGAGTATCACAATTCGGAATATCTCCCACACAGAAGGGGGGAACACGAGGAAAGAACAAGATACGTAGAGGAAGGAAACACAAACAGATTTCACAAACATTATCAGGCACGATAATAAGTGATCAGGACAATATTATTGTGAACATTAGTCAAGTTAAATTAACTAAGGCACAAGTCACATTATTGAATAAGGGTTTGAAGTATGCACCTTCTAAAAAATTAGATAAATTTTCAACCTATATAGGGATTGAAAAATTTGTACGCAAGTTGCGTTTAACAAAACACTTTATGAAAAATCCCTTAGAGAGAATAAGAGATACTATAAAACAACCTTCCATCTATGCACATACAGAATTAAAATCAAAAACAAAGCTATATCCACGTCAGGAGATTGGTAAGGAGATGGCCACATTTAAAAGATGTGTAGAAAATGATCTCAGAAAAATGAAAGTTATAAATTGGGGCAATAATATAACGAACAATGAAAGAAAAGCTATCAAGGAATTGCAAACCCACAACCAGATAGTAATTAGACCAGCGGATAAGGGGGGGGGCAATAGTAATACAGGATTGGGATAAATATAATGAAGAGTGTGTAAATCAATTATCAGATCGGCAAACTTACACTATTCTAAAATCAGATCCATCAGTACAATATTATACAGAATTAAAAGAATTGTGTGAAGAGGGTTACAGTCAAAAAATCCTCCTAGAGCAAGAGTATAATTTTATCTTAGATACAGAAAAACGTCTCCCTGTATTCTACTGTATCCCGAAGATACATAAGAATATAAATAATCCGCTCGGAAGACCTATTGTGTCGGGGATTAATTCAGTAACTTCCAATTTGTCGCAATATATTGATAGGCTATTACAGCCGGTAGTAAGGACTACACCTTCATTTATCAAAGATACTTCAGACATAATAAAGACATTGGAACAGTTAGAATACAGGGACCACTGGATAATGGGGACGGCAGATGTTCAATCTTTGTACACGATTATTGAACATAAACATGGATTAGAAGCCTTGAGGAAGCAATTAACTCTAAGGAGCCAGATTCAGGCAAATCAAATTGATTTTTTAGTACAGGGAGTCTCATTTATATTAGAACATAATTATTTTGAATATGATGACAGTTATTACCGTCAATGTAGGGGTACAGCCATGGGCACCAGATTTGCCCCCAGCTATGCTAACCTGTTCATGGCCCAATGGGAACAGGATGAAATAACATCACAGCTAGGGGGCAATCTGGTGCTCTGGCGCCGCTACATTGATGATGTGATATTTATTTGGAAAAATAGTATGGACACCTTAAATGAATTTGTGAAAACAATAAACAATAATAAGGTAAATTTGAAATTTTCGGTTAACATTAACACAGAAAAAATAGAATTTTTGGATTTGAAAGTGAGAATAGAAAATAATAAAATTATTTGTAGTACGTTTCAAAAAGAAGTGTCAAAGAATAATTACATTTTATTCTCAAGTGGGCACCTACCAAGGTGGCTCACCAATATCCCGGTGAGCCAGTTTAGAAGAATAAAACGTAACTGCACCTATGAGGAGGAATATAAAAAAGAAGTGGAGTTACTCTCTACACAATTTTTAAAAAAACAATATCCTGAGACAATAGTAAAAGCAGCAATAGACAAAGTTGAAAAAATGAACCGGAATGACTTTTTTAGTTCTCAGGAGAAAGAAATAAGTACTGAAAAACAATATAACTATAGAATTATTCTTCCCTTTCAGAAACAATATAAGAAAGTTGAAGGCATTATTGGGAAATATTGGCACCATCTATTAGATGATAAGTTGATAGGATCTGAGTTACCACAAAAGCCCCTAATCTCATACACAAGAGCACCAAATTTGGGGTTACAAGTGGCACCTACAATAAGAGAAAAGAGGAAGTGTATAAATAAAAGTAATTGGTTAAAAATGGAAGGCTTTTTTAGATGCGGCCGATGTACTGGATGTAGGGTAACAAAGTTCCCTAAGAAAACGATGGAAATAGTATCAAAACAAAATGATTTAAAACATCAAATAAGAGGAACATTAACATGTAACACGATTGAAGTAATATATATTTTATGTTGTACCTGCAATAAACAGTACATCGGACGCACCAAACGGAGTCTGAAAACAAGAATAGCCGAACAATTGAGAAAGTTAACAGATCCTGGAGGGGTGGTGACCTAATTAAACAAATGTCAAGGATGGAATCCAAAAGGATTTATGAATTCGAGACATTAATTCCAAAGGGACTCAACTCCGAAATAGAAATCTTTGGATTCTTGTAGAGGTGGCTGTCTTCTATGAGATGGGAGGTTGTCGTCTGGCTGTTTATCAGCACGACGACCCCCCCTCTTAGGAAGGCATCCGCCTCCTTATCATCATCTAAACAACCAACTAGATCATGTTTGAGAAGGTCAAAAATGAGAAGGATACTAACAATTAATGTGAAAAAGAGGTTATACAACAAGATGAGATCAAAAAGAAAAGATAACGCACAATAATTGCAAAAAAATCGCAATAAAAAATGGATTTATATATCAATTTGACCGATATATAATGCTATAAGAGTTATTGATGTAACTCACAACTCTGATAGGGAAGAAGAAAATTATGTTCAGTAGTAATGATGAAAAGCAATTTTTAATCAGGATATATGTATTTTTTAAGAGATAATTCTTGAAAGGATGTTTTTTTGAAAGATGCATTTTTTATATTTTATTCATATTTTTATATATATTTTTTATATTATTTATATTATTTATATTATGCGTATTTTATATGTCAAGCATTTTTCTTTTTATTCATATATATTATCTTCTATATATATATATTTCTGATTTTTTCATTTATACATAAGTGTTAGAAATATGGCAATACAGAGTTAATCTAAGTGGAAAAACTATTGGCTAACGAGCTATGACTCTGTGGGTGGAGCAATGTGCAGCATAAAAGGAGTTGAAAATCCAGTAATAATCTAACCCACTGAAGAAGAAGCAGAGCTTCGAAACGCGTCTGGGAGATTGTTACTGGTTTCGTGATTAATCGCTGGCCAGCAAAGAACGATTAACAAATATCATCATTCCCTTTTCTGTAAAGAATAGAGGAAGTCCGGTGAGCAGATGAGACCTGCGAGTTTAAGGACCTTTGGTGACGTCACCAGCACATGACCAGTCACGTGGAGAATACCACGTGACCAAGGATACTAGCTCCGGAGCCGGGACACGCGGGACGCCGCGGGACGCTCCGATACACAAGATCTATACTGCAAATACGCATACTGAGTGGACTTCTGGTGGTAAGGTAACACACATTTGTTGCCACTAACAGCAATCTGTTTTTTCGCTGATTACTAACTTTTTACCTACTAATACATCAATGTAATAAGGAGTTTGAAGTGAAAATTGAGTATGGGGAATACTATCATCAAAGACGCCATATTAATTGAAAATTGACCATATAGAGGTAATTCCTTTTAACCTTTATGGTCGGATATTGAGCTCAAATATACTACTTCTCTCCATGATACAGAGACTATTGGATGAATTATCCCTGAGGCCCTGCATTGGACTGTTGCTATTAGTATTTTGATGCACCAACATCTATTGCTAACATATTTATATCAGCGAATGCTGTCATTGCTGCTATATTAAATTTTTACTGCTATTGCTATATTGTTACTATATTGCTATCGTTATTTCTAAGTTTTATTTTTGTTGCGGAGTTTTATGAATACTTTCTATTGGGGGGATAATAAAATTGAAAATTCCAAATATTGAGTGCCCTTCCAGTCCATTTTTACTATAGAAGATCATCGAAGGGCCTTAGAACAGCTTCAGGCCAAACTGGATGATTTAGAGAATAGGTCCCGGCGCAACAACTTAAGGTTGGTAGGCTTACCTGAATCCATCAAACCTGCGGAGCTGCTGGACTTATGTGAACGGGAGTTACCAGAGGCTCTGGGCCTGACTTTCTATTGTCGCGTGGAGCGCGCTCACAGGGTGGGCCCTGATCCTTCGCTACAGCACCGGCGACCGAACGCAACGGCCTCCTCGTCTGCACAAAGGGGTAGACCGCGGCAGGTTATTATGCGCCTACTCGATTTTAATGACAAGGCAGCCATGCTCCGCAACTTCAGGCGGCGCCAACGCCCTGTTGTCCTAAGAGGATGTCACGTTCTGTTGTTTGAGGACTACTCCGCAGACATAGCCAAAAGACGCAAGGTCTTCAGTCCTCTTTGTACCCAGCTGTTTCACAGAAACATTTGATTTCAACTTATGTACCCAGCTATCTTGAAGGTGTTCCTGCCCCAGGGTGGCGTCTCAACTTTTGACTCTCCTACAGACGCGGAAGAGGCTTTGGCCTCCATTTTGTCTCCAGCTGCTGGGCAAACGACATCATCGCCTAGAAGGTCGCCGGCACTACAGAGGATGAAGGCTTCGGGACGGCAGAGACGAGGACCCTCGAATAGGAGATCTTTTGGAAGATCCAGGAGTACAAGACGCTGGTCCTCTGGTTCTTCGAGCAGGTTCTCCCGGCGCTGAAGCGGCATTAGGGACAGTTGGTGGTTTACAGGTTCTGATAGTTTGACGGTCTATAGCCAGACTGTCCACAGTTATCTTTTTGACTGTTTGTATGGTTTTCCATTAGTGCTCGTCTCTTGGCAAGGTGAGGGTGGATGAGCGGGTTACCCTGGGAAGTAACAGGGAGACTCCATGGCAGAAAAAAGAGAAGTCCATAGCTTCAGTGGAACTACTATTGTCATCTGGGCTTCCAAGCACTTAGATTTTGGTTTGCACATTTCATTCTGTTAATATTATAGTTTTTGTTTAAGTTACCCTATCCTACCCGACTCCCCGATTCCCTTCTTATCCTTTCTCTCCCCCCTCCCTTTTTTTTTTTTTTTTTTTTCTTTTCTACCACCCTTTGCTTGTCCCATCCAGAACTAGCATGCGCAACATTTCTTGGAATGTCAATCCCCCCACAAACGCTCTAAAATACTCAGGCATTTGAAAAAATTAAAGCCAGACATAGTTTTATTACAGGAAACACACTTGGTGGAAGCAGACTTCTTTCGATTCGCAGGTTCTGGGTGGGACAGGTATTGGGTTCCCCGGCCCAAAAGAACAAAGCTGGGGTGCTCACTCTGGTCCACAAAAATTTCCCGGGGAAGGTCATCTCTGAAGACAAAGATGTGGAAGGCAGATGGCATCAAATGACGGTAGAAATGGGAGATGTCAAGTATAGTATCCATAATGTCTATGCTCCTAACGGGGAAAATAAGCAGTTCTTTGCTTGGTTGGAGCGCAAGGTATTGAGTGATGTGATTTCTACTAAAGTAATAGGGGGAGATTTCAATACAGTGTCTGTGGTAATGGAGGACCGCCAGAGACAGTTCAGGGATGTGGGGGTGCCACGAAATCGGGATGTAGCGTTGTCTCCCTTCCTTTCCTCCACACAGTTACAGGATGCTTGGCGCATTTTGCATCCAGACGAGAGGGACTATACCCATTTTTCGCACACGCACCAGTCATGGTCGCGTATTGATTACCTGCTCATCAGTGCTTCCTTGCTAGGAAGGGTGGTGAGAGCTGATATACAAGATATGGTCATCTCGGATCATTCACCCATCTCTATTTGTTTGCAGGATGCCCATCCCAGAGGAACAGACTATCTTTGGCGTTTCCCCGCCTTCCTGGCAAAGGATGAAAACTTTACGGATATCCTTCGCAGATGGTGGTGGGAATTCCAGAGTGACAACCCTCCGCATGCATCAGATTTCTCCATTCAGTGCAAAAGGCAGCAAAGTCGGTTCTAAGAGGTAAAGTCATCGGTTACCTTAGCAATTTGCGCAAAAAGATCTCCCAACAATACTCGGCAGTTAGTACATCACTGAGAGAGGCCTACACAGTATTCCTACGATCTCCCTCTAGTTCAACTAAGGAGGCTTGGCTCAAGGCGAAGAGTGACTATGATTTTTGGTTAGATAGAAGGGAAGCATTATATAGATCGGCCTTTCAAACAGATCTATTCCGGTTTGGTAACAAATCAGGCAGAATGTTGGCTAATTTAGCCAGAGGCAGACTGCCCCCTACGATTATAGCTTCTTTAAAGGATGATCGAGGGATTTTACACACAAACCCTAAAAATATCAATGCTGTCTTGGGAGACTATTATGCCAAGTTGTATAAGGAACCGATAGGGGCTCAACCGGTTGATCCTAGGTATCTGGCCTCCATTAAAATGCCACGGTTGACCGCAGACCAAATTGATAGCTTGAATGCCGCCATCTCTGAGGGCGAACTCCTACGTGCCATAAAGTCTCTTCATAATGGCAAGGCACCAGGTCCCGACGGGTTCACAGGGGAATTTTACAAAATGTTGCAACATCAGATTTCCTCCACTTTAATTGAGTACTTTAACCATCTACTACAAACTGGTATTTTTCCATATCATACTAATGTAGCATATATAAAGCTGTTGCTAAAACCAGGTAAGGACCCTAATCTCCCGGACTCTTATCGCCCCATTTCCCTGATTAATCAGGACTTGAAAATCCTGACTAAAATCCTGGCGGAGAGGTTGGGCACCATGATGCCTTCCCTAGTGGGACCCTCACAGGTGGGTTTTATCAAAGGAAGGTCAGCGGTAGCTAATGTCAGAAAAGTGCTAGCCACTTTGGATTGGGTCAGACACCGGTCTCGAGCGAGTGCTGCTCCCATTTTGATGGCCTTAGACCCTGAAAAGGCCTTTGATACAGTTCGCTGGCCATGGATGAATGCAGTCCTAGATAAATTGGGTGTCTCTGGTCACTTTCGCACCTTCCTTCAGGGGCTATACTCTAACCCACAGGCGAGGGTTCATACTGCTGGCTTCCTGTCCCCCATTTTTAATTTGCACAGAGGCACACGCCAGGGTTGCCCCCTGTCGCCACTGCTATTTGATTTAGCCCTGGAACCATTGGCCCGGATGTTGGAGGACTCAGACAACTATTCAGGCATTTTGGTAGGAAAGGCCGAGGTCAAAGCCGCTTTATACGCGGATGATTTATTGATTTTATGTCCAACCCACAGCAACATTTGGCCCCCCTGATGTCTTTACTACATCAATTTGGGTCATACTTGGGCTATTCAATTAACTCTGCCAAAAGTGAGTCATCAACAGGTGGGCAGGAAACAGGAAGCATGGGGCGTGGCTAGTGAGCACGCTGCTCGTCTGACCAGGAAAGTTTGTGGAGCTCCTGAGGTGGATCAAGCCTGAGAATAACACCCCCCTACTGGGAAAAAGCAAGCCAGCTGGAGCCAGCAGACCTTGGAGACGCTGAAGCCTGGATTGACACTGCGGGAGGATAGTGGATAGTGACGAGAGCGCAGGAGTCGACGTCAGGGGGTATTGGAGACCTCCGTGGATAAACAGCCGTGAGGGAGGTAAAATATTGGAGCCGATAGCGGAGAGAGCGTTGGAAGGAGGGACGATCCGGATATCCCACGAGAGTGGTGAGTAGGAGCAGCCTGAATAGGACTATGAACAAGTAGACTGGGGAACTCCCAGAGAACTAATGCAAACTGCTACTAATGTGAACTGACTTCTAACGCGAACTGGCTGCTAATGTGAATTGCTACTAATGTGAACTTGCTACATATGTGAACTGGTTACTAATGTGAACTGGCTACCAATGTAAACTGGCTACTAACTGGTTACTAATGTGAACTGCTACTAATGCGAACTGCTGCTAATGTGAACTGGCTACTAATGTGAACTGCTACTAACGTGAACTGACTACCAATGTGAACTGGCTACTAATGTGAACTGGCTGCTAATGTGAACTGGCTGCTAATGTGAACTGGCTGCTAATGTGAACTGGCTGCTAATGTGAACTGGCTGCTAATGTGAACTGGCTGCTAATGAGAACTGGCTGCTAATGTGAACTGGCTGCTAAAGTGAACTGGCTACTAATGAGAGCTGGCTGCTAATGTGAACTGCTACTAATGTGAACTGGTTACTAATGTGAACTGGTTACCAATGTGAACTGGCTACTAACTGGCTACTAATGTGAACTGCTACTAATGCGAACTGCTGCCAATGTGAATTGGCTACTAATGTGAACTGCTACTAATGTGAACTGGCTACATATGTGAACTGGTTACTAATGTGAACTGGTTACCAATGTGAACTGGCTACTAACTGGCTACTAATGTGAACTGCTACTAATGCGAACTGCTGCCAATGTGAATTGGCTACTAATGTGAATTGCTTCTAACGTGAACTGACTACCAATGTGAACTGCTACTAACGTGAACTGGCTACTAATGTGAATTGCTTCTAACGTGAACTGACTACTAAAGTGAACTGGCT
>ONZH01000029.1:0-99124 GCA_900303285.1 Rhinella marina | reverse complement strand
TTAACTGAACACGTACACATTAGCATACAAATTATCAGATGCGTAGCATTAGCGTACAAATTATATGATGCGTACGTAGCGTTAGCGAACAAAGATTTAAGAAGAATCTTCCGAAGCGAATCTGAAAAGATTCGGATTCGCTTCGATGTAGGAGAAAACGAAGATTCATAATCTACGAAGCGGCGAATAGATTCGCTCATCTCTAGTTATGATAATATATTCGAGTTGTTAATGATCCATGCATATTTATGTAGAGATACATGCACATACCCACATACATACACACATATACACGCAAGTGCCCTGTTTATATATTTATATATTATGAACGACAAATTAGTAAATGAGTCATCAGCCACTCAAGTGGTATTAAGATTAATAGGAGCGATAGGGGTAGGTTGGACATATGAGTTGATATGAGTTATTTAAATAGTTAAATATACAGTTATATATTAATATAAACATGTACATAAGCATTAAATAATGTAATTAAATATTCAAATAGATGTGCATATGTGTAGACACGCACACACACACCTGTACATACATGTATCCATATATATCTCCTCATATTCATGTTAGTGTGTATATACATATGTGCTCAGATACACACACACACACATATATATATATATATATATATATATATATATATATATATAGGCATATACATATATACACACTTGTATTCCAACATGTATAATATATTTGCATAAATAATAACATACGTGTATACATAATACATGCACATACCTATGTATAAACTCATCCTTAATAACATAGAATTAGTTATTGGACAATTTTATACTTTAGAGATAGTAGGCCAATGACATAATCTTTAGTTTGGAGATTATGAATAAGAATAAGAATTTAGATTGATGTGGTACTTAGATAGTTCGGGTTCCATAGAGACCAATATTTTTATTTTTTTTTAAAGATAATGAATATGATGCAATTTTAATTTCCATGCTGTATGCGTGTGAGACCAATGTCCATACTTCTGAGATGGTCAGGACTTCTGGACTTTTCTTGCGGCTAGTATTACCATATTTTTCGCCCCGTAAGACGCATTTTTTTCCATTATGGAAGCACCGGAGGACGAGGAAGCAGTGAAGACTCACCGCTTCCTGGTCCTCCGCTCGGCTGTCGGCCGTGCAGGGCGCTCTGTGACCTCATGCTGTGCGCACCAGTACATAGTACAGCCGGCAGGAAGATGAAGAGAGCGCGGGCGGCGACGTCCAGCAGCCGGATAGGCAAGTGTTTTTTTATTCTATTCTATATAAGGCAATATGGGGCTGATATGAGGCTGCTTGGGGCTATAAGGGTACTGGGGGGCTGATATGAGGCTGCTGGGAGGCTGATATGAGGCTGCTTGGGGCTATAAGGGTACTGGGGGGCTGATATGAGGCATATGGATAATAATGAGAGGCATGGGGCTCTTATCTGAGGTCTGATTGGGGGTTATTCACATTGGGGTCTGAGCTGAGGTCTGATTGGGGGTCTTATTGCTGCTGTGAGCTGAGGTCTGATTAACATTGGTGGTCTGACCAGAGGTCTAATAAAAAATATTTTTTTTTCTTATTGTTCTCCTCTAAAACCTAGGTGCGTCTTAAAAGGCGAAAAATACGGTATATGGCATCCCACTGTTTTTGTTTTAGTGTTGTGGAATATGTTGGTTTGGTAGCAAACATAAGGTAAAATCTGGAGACGGTTTGATGTTCGTATAGAGCATCTTGTTTAGTATTTCAAATACAATTTTCCAGAATGTTTGAATTTTTGGGCACGTCCACCATAGATGTAGATAGGTTCCTTGGGCTCCACAATTTTCCAGCATGAATCCGAGTAGTTGGGGTTGATATGGTTTAGTTTTACCGGTGTTAGATGCTATCTTAGAAGTATTTTTCGTGAGAGTTCACAGTGATCCATTCCTTTAGAGATTTGATTAGTCCGGTTGAACGCAGATCTCCAATTTTCAGAGGAGTAGGTTGTTCCTAGGTCTTTTTCCCATTGTAGTAAATATTTATTCTTCAGGTTATTTTCGTTGTTGTTAATATCCGCATAGAAATTAGAAATGCCTTTCATTATTGTATTTTGAGTGGAGCACCCCGCCTCTTTAACAGTGACCTCCACAGCCCCCACCCCTTAACAATGACCCCCCCCACAGTGCCCCATCTCCTTAAAATGGGACCTTCACAGCAGCCTACCCCCTTAACTTTGACCTTTACAGCAGCCTGCCCCTTTAACAGTGAGTTCCATAGCACCTCACCACAGTGACTTCCACAGGGGCCCGCCCCCTTAACAGTGACCTCTACAGCACCCACCCCTTAACACTGACCATAGGTTACAGTCCCCTTAACTGCCCTCCACCATTCCTGGCCCCCTTGACAGAGACCTCCACAGCGACTGCCCCTTTAACAGTGACCTCACAGTACCCTGCTGGCCTCAACAGTCCCCTCCTCCCTTAACAGTGACCTCCATAGTGCACGCCCCTTTAACAGTGACCTCCACAGCAGCCTCTCCCTAGGGTGGCTAGAGGTCCGGTTTTAGGATGGACAGTCCGGCTTTCAGACTCCCTGTCCACCGTACGATGCAGGGCCTGGATGGACACAGAGATGTCCTTTTGAACAGCTTACTCTCAGACAGCAGCACTGTGCAGTCTGAGCATTAGCTGCAGGGAGAAAGTCACCCTCCCTCCCACCCCTGCAGCTGACAGAAGTTGATTTTTACCTTCATTTTTTCAATCCCCGTCGGCTGCGAATTGGGAGGGTGTGTGGCCTGACCAGGTAGGGCAGGGCCTTGGGGCGAGGCGTTTAAGTCCTTCTTTTGAGGGTGGCCTGAATTATAGGTCGATGCCATGGTAATTTATGAGGAAACAGTGGGTAGCAGTGGAAGAAAACCTCTTTTATTACTACTGAACGGTAAAAATGTGAAATTTACATTATATTAGGTAATGATTGATGATGGATTAGTCTAAAACATAAGTTATATTTATGGTAACCGGAATACCCCTTTAACAGTGTCATCCCCAGCGCTCTGCCCCTTTAAAGCTGACCTACAGCAGTGAAGAAAAATGGCTGGAAACCTGGTGTGCACCGGTATATCCTG
This sequence comes from Rhinella marina, assembly GCA_900303285.1. Classification (NCBI taxonomy): domain Eukaryota; kingdom Metazoa; phylum Chordata; class Amphibia; order Anura; family Bufonidae; genus Rhinella; species Rhinella marina. The sequence goes on along the minus strand of ONZH01000029.1, from coordinate 96,019 downwards.
GAGAGCCGAGACCCATTCTAAAACATTCCCGGACACCTGATGTACCTGTGTGCCAAATTTCGTGATTGTAAATGCGACAGTGCAGATTCCTTTAGCGGACATACATACATACATACATACATACATACTCAGCTTTATATATTAGATTTTTTGAGGTATTGAAGTTAATAAGGGTTTATAGTTCTCTTTATATAGATTTTGACTGGTGGATGTAATATACACAGATATTTTATTTTTTTATTGTTCCATTTATATGGGAATGATGTGGTTATTTCTGATTGTATTTTAGAAGGAATGCCTAAGTTCAAGATTTGTGATTTATAGAAACATAGAAGATTGACGGCAGAAAAAGACCACCTGGCCATCTAGTCTGCCCTTTTATTATCCTTTTATTGTTATCTTAGGATAGATACATGTTTAAATTCAGTTACTGTGGATGTATCAACCACCTCTGCTGGACGTTTGTTCCAAGCTTCTACTACTCTTTCAGTGAAGTAATATTTTCTAATGTTGTTTTTGATTTTTCCCCCAACTAACCTCAGATTGTGCCCCCTTGTTCTTGTGTTCAGTTTCTTATTAATAACACTTCCCTCCTGAACTTTATTCAGTCCTTTAACATATTTAAAGGTTTCAATCATGTCCCCCCTTTCTCTTCTTTCCTCCAGACTATACATATTAAGAACTTGGAGTCTTTCTTGATAAGTTCTATGCTTTAGACCTTCCACCATTTTTGTAGCTCTTCTTTGGACCCGTTCTATTTTAGAAATATCCTTTCGCAGGTGAGGTCTCCAGAATTGAACACAGTATTTTAATTTTATAATATAAAATCTCATTAAATCTGGATAAGGTAGTGTGTAGAGTATTTAGTGATGTTCTGGGGTTTATAAATGTTAATATTATATCGTCAGCATATAGTGTTATTTTATATTCTGTTTTTCCTACTTTAATACCCAGTCTTTGTGAGTTCGTACGAATTGTTTCTGCTAGGGATTCCTTTAATAGTGCAAATATCGTATTAAAGGGGGGAGGGGGCATCCTTGTCTCATACTTACGTTACTAATAGAGAAGGGTTCAGAGAGAAAACCAGAAGAATAAACTCTTCCTGTAGGGTTGGAGTATAGTGCCATAATGGCAGAATTTATGTAATCACTTAGTCCAAATTTATGTAGTTCAGATTCTAGGTAGTCCCAGTGTATCCTGTCAAATGATTTTTCAGCATCTAATGACAAGAAGAAGGAAGGGATATTTAGTCATTTACAATGTTGTATAAGGTTGATTATTCTGCGTGTAGCATCAGAAGTTTGTCTTCCTTTAATAAAACCAACTTGGCCCAGTTTGATTATTAACTAATCTATTTGCTATTATTTTTGCATACATTTTAATGCTGGTATTTAATAAGGAAATTGGGCAAAAATTAGATGGTGTAGTAGGGTCTTCTCCTGCTTTAGGTAGGGTTATAATTGTAGCTGTTAGCATTTCTTTTGGAAAGGATTTTGTTTTCGCGGCTAGATTGAATATCGTTTCTAAATTAGGTATTAGTTCTGCAAATATTTTGTAATATCTATTAATAAGGCCGTCTGGTCCTAGAGATTTGCTTAGTTTTAAGTGTTTTATGGCATGTAGGATTTCTGTTTTGTTAAATGGTGTGTTAATACATTGGAGTTGATTGGAATTTATTTTTGGTAGATTGATAGATTTGAGAAAGATGACAATTTATTACCTGAAATTTTCATTTCCTGGAGTCCGTAGGCAGCACACACATAGGGGTTAATGACTTATTACTGCCGGATAGAAGAGACACAGTTTAATTAGAGTTGAAACAGTTAAACAATTAACTTCAGTATAAATTGCCTACACAAGGCAAACACCCCTCGTATTGTATGTAGCAAATTAAATTCATCAGGGTGGGATTATTGTGCTGCCTACGGACACCAGGAAAAGAAAATTTCAGGTAATAAATTTTCATCTTCCTGATTGTCCTACGGCAGCACCCTTTCGAAGCAGTAGTAAAGGTGGTATTTTAAAACAGCTGTTTGAAGCACTCTTTTGCCAAAGGCTGAACCCTCAGAGGCTAGGACATCTAAACAATAGTGCTTTATAAAGGTAGATGGTGATGCCCATGTGGCTGCACGGCAGATTTGATCCAAGGGTACATGTCCTTTTTCTGCCCATGAAGCAGCTGTGGACCTTGTACAATGCGTTTTAACATTTAGGGGCGACTCTAGACCCTCTGCCGAGTAGCATTGTTGTATTAAGAATTTGATCCAACGGGACAGTGTAGACTTGCTTTCCTTCTTACCCCTATAAGGGCTTTGAAATTGAAGAAAAAGTGCCTCCGATTGACGGAAATTCTGAGTCTGTATATAGGAGACAAAGCATCTTTTTACATCTAATAGGAGTATGATGTCATCAGATACTGACATCGCTGGAAGCACAATTTCCTGATTCATATTAATGACAGAGGAAACTTATGCTAAGAACCCTGGCATGGTCCTTAATACTATGGCTTCTGGAACCACACGTAGATAAGGCTCTTTGCAAGACAGTACTTGCAACTCACTAATCCTTCTGGCCGAAGTAATAGCTACTAGGAATAGAGTCTTATACGATAGATGTTTCATCTGAGAGCTCTCATTAGTTTCAAAGGGAGGCAGACATAGATGTTTTATGACTATGGAGAGGTCCCAGGACGACACCGGAGTATGAAACGTAGGTTTTAACTTAAAAAGAGCTTTGAAGAATCGTGAAATTAATGGTTCTCGAGTAAACCATCCATCCAGCTTGGCATTGATAGCCATAAAATGCACCTTAAGTGTGTTAAGTTTAAAGGGGTTGCCCGAGTTATTTTTTTGTTCTTTATATGTTTCTAACTTGTCAGGTATAACAACTTTCCCATATACTTTGTGTTTCTAAAGCTGCTGGTTTCTCAGAGTTGACTGAGGGTCACATGACCTGTGATGTCAGCTTATCTCCCTGGTCTATGATAAGGGAGAGACGTCACTGGCCACGCCCCCTTTCTTTGCCGGCTCCTGCTATCTGCTCTCTCCCTGGATTCCTTCAGATAAAACATTAACCCCTTCAGCCAGAACACACTGAGGACTCAAGGCTTTACAACAAACAGTAGCTGCAGCAGTGAGAGGAGACAAATGCTGGGCAAGGAGCTATAGAGGAATTGTATTGTACAAGAACAGGTAGGGAGAATTTCCTGTGTGTATCAGCAGTGTCATTGTACAGCTGGGACTTGTAGTCCTACACATACAACATGCTGCTGAGTATCCCAGCAGGCAGACATCTACTCACAGCACTTATATTCACTGCCTTTGCAGAGAAGGGGGAGGGGCAGAGATTGTTATTACTGCATGTAAACAAAAGCCAGAAGAGAACCAGGGAAATAAGGAAATATAGATTTTTTTTTTGCCTAAAACTTGCTGAACTTAGTTATATATTGCTACCCATCCGATTTACAGTGCTATATTTTTTTTTCATAACTTGGACAACCTCTTTAAGGCCCTCCTGCAAGAACTAAAGAATTGAGGACAATAGATATGGAGATCTTTCTTCTTTCAAACTCCATAAGGAAAAAATGGACCAAACACAAGTATAGATTTTAGTAGTAGACGGTTTTCTGGATGCTAAAAGGGTGTTATTACTTCGTCTGATAAACCTTTTTCTCTTAGGTTTTCCTGCTCAACCTCCAATCAGTGAGGTGCAACCTCTCCAGGTTTGGGATGAAGGAATCCCTCCTGAGACAGTAGGTCCTGGCGAACTGGTATCTTCCAAAATCTGCCTCTCGAAAGAGTTAAAGGGGTTATCCCGCAAATAATGTAAAAAATGAAAATCAGACATCATATAGTACATGACAACCTCTTTTTAACAAAGCTAGAACCGGCCCTGTACCTCACATGGATCCAGAGATCTCCACATTCATTGCTCTGCTAGATTCATATCAAGCTGACAGCTCGGGGAGTGTCTTTTCTGCTGCAGCTCAGGGGGTGTGTCCATGCTCTCCCTATCACAGCTCAGGGGGCGTGTCTCAGCTCTCCCTATCACAGCTCAGGAGGCAGTTAAAAGTTGAAACTGAGCATGTGCGGCCTGCTCAGTGAATAGGTCAGAGAAAAAAGAAATTAAGTGGTCCTATACAGATACATTTTATGGAATAACTCAGTAGCTGTACAAAATTTTTAATGATATGCAATTACAAAAGTATTCAGATCCAGGTGCTGGTTTGAAAACTGTAGAATATTTTTCGTGGGACAAACACTTTAAGGAAAGAAGAAACCAAGCCCTGCGGGCCCAGTATGGTAGTATTGCAATGGCTTCCGCTTTGTCGTCTCTGCTTTTCCTCAGGACTCGAGCAATCCGCGAAAGACGTGGAAAGACTGTCTATAGCCAGAGGAAGATCCATCCTGTTGAAAGAACAAAATCTTTCGATTTTGGCGTTCTGTCTTGTAGCCATAACATCTAGGGACAGTGTTCCCATTTTTCGAATAACCTGAAGAAATGTCTCTTGATTGAGAGACCATTCCCCAGATGTAACAACCTCCTGATCAAATGATCTGCTTACACGTTGAGCTCTCCCTTTTATATGAACTGCTGAGATTGAGTTCAAGTAAGTTTCTGCCCATTTCATTATTTGACTGCACTCCTTTGCCAAGAGACCATTTTTCTTTCCTCCCTGTTTGTTCAGGTAATAAACTGCAGAGATGTTGTCTGACTGGACTTGTACATCCTGAAGGTAAGGCTAGCTTGATGGCTCCGAGTTCCTTCATGTTCGAGGATAGGGGTAGATCGTCTCTGGATCATTCCTCCCACATCCATTTGGTCCCTACATGGGCACCCAGCCCAAGTTTGAAGCATCCATAGTGAGGACAAGGTTTTAGAGATTGACCTCGTGTTAGATGTGAGGGGATTAGCCGTTAGTTGAGATCCATCTTGACTGTAAAGGAGATTGGCATTTGAAGATCCTTGTTCCAATGTCTCAGAATGTCCCTCTGTAACATCCGTATATGGGCTTTCGCCCAGGGAAAAGCTTCTGTGGAGGATGTTAGTGACCCCTAGAATCCTCATAGCGAAACAAATTGTACATTTATGTTAAGTTATTAATTTCCTGACTCCCTGCATCATTTTCTGAATTCTCACTGGAGTTAGATGCAACATGATATTCTGTGTAATTATCACACACCAAATATTTTTTCTGTCTGGATGGAATCAGATTGGACTTTTCTTCGTTTATGATGAATCCATGTCTCCTCAACGTCTGTAGGGTAAAATCTAGATGACACCAATACCTCTCGAGAAGATGCTCTTATCAACCTGTCATCCAGGTACTGTATAACAAACACTCCTTGAAGTCTGAGAGCTACTGAGAGAATCACTGCTTTCTTCGTGAAGACTCTGGGTGCGGAGGTTATCCCAAAGGGCAGGCATGTAAACTGCAGACGAAGAACTTGACCATGGATTGGTTTTTCTTGAGAAAAAAAGGTGTTTAGATATGTGAGGTTTATTACTAACTGCCAAGTGCCCCCTGCTTTTGGGACGGCAAAAATAGAGGACCTCGCTCTTCTGTAGGAACTTCTTCTAAAGCATGTTTTGCCATAAAGTCTTGTAAAAGCTGAAAACAATGCGAGATTTGCTTGAGTTTAGCAGGAAACGTTCTCTTGAAATTTGCTTGAATTCCAGAGAATACCCGTGGAGAATAATTGAGCACACCCAGGCATCTGAGGATGTCTGAAGCCATGTTGTGGCATAATCTTAACCTTCCCCCCACAGGATACCTCTCCTGCATGGCATCATAAGCTTGATCCTTTATCGAAAGGTTTCTTTTAGGGGACAAATTTCGTATTCTTATCTTTTCTTTGGGTACCAAAGGCACGGAAATTCCTCTGTGTTTGTGAAGTTACCGACATTTGAGGTCTCAAATAGATTATACGTGAAGAACGAGGAAAATAAACACCTTTATGTTTGTTCAAGGATTTCAAAATTGTTTCTAAATGAGGACCAAATAATGAAGAAGGCTGAAAAGGAAGAGAGCAAAAATGATATTTGGATGGGATATCCCAACTCCATTCTTTAATCCATAACACACGTCTAGTAGCATTGGAGGAGAATTTTCCTGTATCCAGAGGCCGATTATTTCATTAGTGCTATATTTTGAAGGATTTGCACCCAAGCGTACGAGCACAGAGGTGCTCGCTCAACACTACTCCCTGGACACTCCTTCCTCAATGTCCTGAGTTAGCTGAGAAAGCCACTATCTCTATGTTCTTGCTACCGGAATAGAAGAAAGTGCTGATTTGGTTTCCATTGAATAAACTTTTTTTTAACAGGTTATCCGGAGTTCCGGTCCAAGGGATCTTTTAGAAGATTCTTCTGCGGGAAAGATGGATTTTTTTAAATTTTTTTTTAGCAACCTGTAAATCTACTTTTGGTGGTAACTCCCATTCGTTAGTTGCTTCCGCATTTAATTTATATGTAGATTTAAATCTGGCACCTGGATCTACCCTTTTCTCAGGTTTATGCCAATCCTTTTTAAGCCGGTTATTAATCACTGGATGCATAGGTAGCACTTTCTCTTTGACAGAAGGAAAATAAAATAGCTGCTCTTTCTTTGACTTATGACTGAAATCCTTATCTGATTCAACTGCCTGTTTGACAGCTTTAATCGATGTAGGAATTTTTTCTTTGTTTAATAAATACATATCTTCCATGGACACATCATTATCATCAGAAAGAGTGAGCACTTCCCCCTCTGAATATTCTGAGCTGTCTGAGGAGTCCTCTGGGACCAAGGAAATAACACTCTTCTTATTTTTAGATTTAGTAGCAGAAAATGCAGCTTTAATTTCAGCAAAGGTTTCAGATAGTTTTTCCTTGAACCAGGAAAGAAAACCACATCAAGTTTCGGAGTGGTTGGTACCACTTCCTCGCGGTGAGTCTCAGGTGATATTCAGGATCCCGTATGCGTGGATGATAGCAAGCACTCCTAGCATCAATCCACACCATCTCCACTTGTTCACCCCAAAGGGGTTAATGGTCGAGGGACAGGCACATCCTATATACAGCACAGGGTGAGAGGTTGCAAACTGAGGGACCCAATCAAGGTATACAGGAACAGCACATCACCCAATATGGAACCTTAGGGACATAGAACTCTCTCTGTATATAGGGTTCATTCAGTAGGTACACTTCTATCCAAGGTTAAAGAGACAAAAAAATACAAGGGGTGTTTCCCTTTGGAGGTAATTTATACTGGAGTTAATTGTTTAACTGTTTAAACTGCTAATTAAAATGTTTCTCTTCTATCTGACAGTTAGTTTTACTTTTTTAAATGATTTTGAAGCTCGTATTTGAGCCTACAAATTTCAATTTTTTTAAAAAATTTGAACAATCATGGATTTTTTTACATCCATTAATTGTTCAGAATTGCTCATTTCTTATGTTGGCCTGCCACCTGCTGGCCAAAATAAGAATTGCAGCTTTAATGCCCTGGGTCTCTTCAGCGAGACCCAGTGCATTAAATCAATTACCGCCATCCTTATTGGCCGACATCTTGATCACGACATCTAAAGGCTTTAATGACCGCGATCAGCATTATTGCTGGTTGCAGTCGTAAGCCATGGGTCTCTGTGGTTTTAAACAGTGGAGACCTGCCTGCCATGACGCCTGCTGCGTGCGTGAGCAGGTGCCATGTTTGCCATACATGTATGACGCTGGTAGCGAAAGGGTTAAACGTTTAGTATGGCTACGGAGTTATTCAATAAAATGTATCTGTACAGCGCCACCTGCTGTTTGTTCTTTTTCTCATTTGTTTGTCCTCCTCACTGAAATGGCCACACATGCTCAGTTTCATCCTTCAACTGCCTTCAGAGCTGCAGCAGAAAGGACACTCCGCTTCAGCTGTCCGCTTGCTATAAAATTAGCAGAGCAGTGAATGTGGAGATCTCTGGATCCATGTGAGGTACAGGGCTGGTTCTAGCTTTGTTAGAAAGAGATTGTCATGTACTGTATGATGTCGGATATTCATGTTTTACATTAATTATGGGATAGCCCCTTTAATGTTGCAGTAATTTTTTTTATGTTGACCTCCACCAATATTCTTGGTAAAAGGTAGTCAGTTTGAAAGCTTGAGCAGAGTCTATATTAGTAACATAGTTTAAAAGGCCAAAAAAAAAAAAGCCCTCTGTCCATCCAGTTCAGCCTGTTATCCTACAAGTTGATCCAGAGGAAGGCAAAAAAAACCCCCTGTGAGGTAGAAGCCAATTTTCCTCACTTTAGGGGAAAAAAATACCTTCCCGACTCCAATCAGGCATCAGAATAACTCCCGGGATCAACGACCCATCTTTAGTAACTATAACCTGTAATATTATTACCTCCAGAAATACATCCAGGCCCCTCTTGAACTCTCTTAGTGAACTTACCATCACCACCTCCTCAGGCAGAGAGTTCCATAGTCTCACTGCTCACTACTTACCGTAAAGAATCCTATTCTATGTTTGTGTACAAACCTTCTTTCCTCCAGACGCAGAGGATGTCCCCTCGTCACAGTCACAGTCCTGGGGATAAATAGATGATGGGAGTGATCTCTGTACTGACCTCTGATATATTTATACATAGTTATTACATCTCCCCTCAGTCGTCTTTTTTCTAAAGTAGATTTTACAATTCAACCTTCCAAGGAAATATCACATTCATAGGAGCGCTGTTAAACCAAACTAATCGGACCTCCACTTTCCCCCAAAAAAATAACCATCATGATTTTCTAAACTTTGAGTGGAGAACAATAGCACTGATGAGCATTGAGCAGTGCCAAGTTGCTAAGATTTAGGGTGCTGAACTTCTTCCCCAGCTGAGGTAGGTGGTAGAGATGAGCGAATCTATTCGCCGATTCGTATTGAATCTTACAACTTTTCTCCTTTGAAGTGAATCCGGATTTTTTTGGATTTGCTTCTTATTATTCGTAAATCTTCGCTAAACTTTTAACACTAATGATACGTATGAAACGTACGCGTTTTGCGTGAGGCGGGAAAATGACGATACGCCTCCGCAAGTACGGGAAAGTTACGGGAAAGGAAGATACACCCCCCTCAGAACTGGAAAAAACCAGCCCGGCCCACCAGGATCTAACTATTTGCACGTATAAGGAGTGAAGACTCCTCCCTCAGTACTCCGCCCTCCTCTGAACCAGTTTAGACCAGCACTGAACACTGAGCAAGTAGCAAGCATGGCTAAAGAGCTGCGTCCCAGATAGCCTTTGGGGACGACTTCCCTGAACCACTCCAGACATCAGGGTGTCACGCTCTGTACTGAAGGCGAGTAACCCACCTACAGTGCCCTTATTCTTACCGCCTGCGGAGTTAGCTGCGCATCGTGAGGCAGAATGAATTTAATAAAGTAAATGTGGATCAGATTTGTCACGTTTTTTTCTGGCCCAGTCAATGACTGTTGCAGAAGAAGGATGAATGATCACTTGTCAGCTGATTACCGGCACAGTTACACGGGGCAATTAATTGTCCCCATGACCAGCCCACGTAAAAGGGCCTTTAATTTGCATTCAGGCATCTGTCATACAGACCCCTGTGGTTCAGGTAAACCAAACATAGACCTCCGACATTACGACCGTGTGAGACCAACACCCTCATAGAGACTGTAATTTACGTCAGTCCTTTTATCCTGTGTATTCATGAAGGTACAGATACTCCGTTAGTCCACAAGGTGTCGCTGTTCTGTAGTCAACTTTGCACAGCTTTTAGTTGTAGGAGCGGATGGAAATGTTCCCGGAGGTTCTCAGCGCTGGAGACACCGAACAAAGTAGTGATCATGGGGGAAGGGAGGGGGGCACTTCCTATCACTTTATCAGCTTCTCCACAGTATGAAATGGGTGATAACAGCGAGCAATAGCTTGTTCTTTACTGTATAGGAAATGGAAAGGCAGACTGCAGGACTTAATATGTATTGTCTCTTTAAGAATAAAGTATTGGATACAAAAATAAGAAATACATAAATGTCCCATCTGATGCAATCAGGATTTTATTCCCCAAATTAATTTTTTATTGACATACCACATACATGAATACTTCACCTGTGAATATATACTGTATATACAGTGGCATGCAAACATTTGGGCACCCCTGGTCACAATTACTGTGATCAGTTAAGCAAGTTGAAGATGAAATGATCTCCAAAAGGCATAAAGTATAAGACATACATACATATATATTCCCTTTGTATTTTAAGCAAAAACTATTTTTTTTAATTTTCACAATAACAAAGGACAAGGGCCCAAAGCAAAATTGGGCACTCTGCATGGTTAGTACCTAGTAGCACCCCCTTTGGCAAGTATCACAGCTTATAATTGCTTTTTGTATCCAGCCAACAGTCTTTTATTTGTTTCATTTGAGGTATTTCTAGTCATTCTACCTTGCAGACGTCTTCCAGTTCTGTGAGATTCCTGGCCCGTCTTGATAGACCTAAAAAGAGCGATGCATGCCCCAGGTTTTCAATGATGTTCAGATCAGGAGACTGTGAGGGCCATGCATGGATGGACTGGGAACCTAAAGCTACACACACCATTGGTGGCAATTTTTTTGTTTTTGCATTGTTCACATTTTGAGCTAAAATTATTTTGTCAATTGGTCTTTATTAAAAAATAATAATAATAAAGTATAAATATTGAGCGTTTCCCTGCATAGCTTTGAGTTTATCTAGTAGCTGGTTCTGAATTTTCTCTCTGCTCTGTCATGCCGGAAGCTGACGGCTCCTAATCTGTGATCTCTGTCCTTATAAACATTCATTATAGCTCAGTTCTTATCTTGATAAGAATGTTGCTTTATGACCTTTTAGTAATTTACATATAAGGGTTATTTGACACAAAGTGAAAGTACCAGTTACACAGCTAGAAAAACAGTTAACCCTTTGTGACAGAACAGCTCAATATTTTTAATAAAGACCAAATTGAAAAAAATATTTTTAGCCAAAATGAGTAAAATGCAATCATAAAAAATTGCCCCCAAAAGGTGTACATAGCCTTTAACCCCTTCCCGCCCAGCGCCGTACATGTACGGCGCAGCGGGACGTGACTTACCGCCCAGCGCCGTACATGTACGGTGCGCTGATTCTGCACCCGCCCAATCAGCGGCAGGGGTCCAGCTGTGCCCAGGTGCCGGACCCCTGGGGAATGCGCCAGCATCGGTGAAAACACCGATGCTGGCGCATTAACCCTTCATGTGCCGCGGTCAGCGCTGACCGCGGCACATGAGGTGTGCCACATGTTCAGGATGGCGAGCGGGGGGGCCATTGGGTCCCCGTCATAGCAGCCTTCCTTAGGCATCGTGGCTGCCATTCCTGCGAGCCTGTGCGATCCAGCCCCCTGGATCGCACAGGAAGCAGGCTGTAAGTGTATTACATAGAGTAATACACTTACAGCCAATGCATTACAATACAAAAGTATTGTACTGCATTGTAAAGAGGAGCAGACCCCCAAAAGTTAAAAATAAAAGTTAAAAAGGTGAAAAAAAGTAAAAAAATAAAGTTAAAAAAAATAATAAAAGTTTTAAGTAAAAAAAAAAAAAACGCCATTTCCCCCCCCCAATAAAGTAAAAAAAAAAATAGTTAAAAAAAAAAAGTAGGCATATTAGGTATCGCCGTGTCCGTATCGACTGGCTCTATAAAAATATCACATAATCCATCCCGCCAGGTGAACACAGTAAAAAATAAAAAATAAAAACAGTGCCAAAACAGACATTTTTTGGTCACCTTCCCCCACAAAAAGTGTAATACTACGCGATCAAAAAGGCGTATTTACCCCAAAATGGTACTAATAAAATCGTCATCTCGTCCCGCAAAAAATGATACCCTACCTAAGACAATCGCCCAAAAAATAAAAAAAAAATAGGGCTCTTAGAAAATGGCAACACAAAAAAAGATTTTATTCTGTTCAAAAATAAATATATTGTGTAAAACTTTCCAAAAATAAAAATGTTAGACATATTGGGTATGGCCGCGTCCGTAACAACCTGCTCTATAAAAATATTACATGAGATGGCCCCCCAGGCGAATGCTGTAAAAAATAAAAATCAATGGCTCCCGCAAACCAATCCATCAAAAGCTGTTCTGCAAAATCCATATGGCGCTCCTTCTGTTTTGAGTCCTGCCATGTGCCCGCACAGCAGTTTACCACAAAATATGGGGTGTTGCCGCATTCAGGAGAAAATGGGTAACAAATTATGGGGTGCTTTTCTCCTGTTACCCCTTATGAAAATAAAAAATTTGGGGCTAAAGCAACATTTTATTGGAAGAAATGAAACTTTTCATTTTCACAGCCAAGTGTTTCCAAATTCCATAAATAGCGTAAAAGGGGTCAAAGTGGCCAGTACCCCCTTAATATATTCTTTGAAGGGTGTACCCTTCCAAAATGGGGTCACTTTATGAGGATTTCCACTGTAGGGGTACGTCAGGGTCTCTCAATTACAAAATGGTGCCTAAAAACCATTCTAGCAAAATCTGCCTCTAAAATCCATATGGCGCTCCTTTCTTTCTGACCACTGCCACAAACCCATAGAGACGTTTACCACCACATATGGGGTATTTCTGTAAACTGCAGAATCAGAGCAATGTATATTGAGGTTTAGTTTGCTGTTAACCCTTGCTTGACCACAGCGGAAGAGTCATCAGAAGAAAAACATCTCCTGTGTCCTCACCACAAAATTCAGCACCAGAAGTTTGCCAAAAAACAAGCGGTGTGCTTGTCCACGTCCGTCTGCAGCCCCGCAAAAAAAATAAAATAGAACACGTCCTATACTTTTCAGACAAGAATAGGCATTTCTATCATAGGGCGGGATGTTCCGATCAGCAAAATGCGGAGCGCACATGGCTGGTATTCCAGTTTTGTGGATCTGCAATTTGAGGACCTCAAAACACGGTACAGTTGTGTGCATGAGGCCTTATTTGAACCTTCAAATACAGAATGGAATTGTAAGGGCTCATGGTTGCAAACGTCCGTTCCAATTTTTTGCAGCCCATAGGTGGAAACATTCACTTCAATGGGTTCGCAAAAAACCCCCGAAATTCTACGTTATATGAGCGATCCAGAAACCTCTCTGCCGGGAATTATCCATATTCTGGAGGAATTTGGTTGTATGTCAGGTCTAGAGATCACATGGGCTGAGATCATTGTCCTTCCACTGGATAGGGTACATCTGCCAGTAGAGATCGGGATACGTTTTGAGTACATCTGAATTATTCAGGTATCTGTGAACATACACGATTATACTCGCCTTACTTTGATGCCTCTATGTGGCTGAAGCTACCATTGTTGCAAGCGGATAGAACAGCACTTACCAAGATGGCGGTTTTGCCGCACTTTTTCTATGTTTTACGAGCCAATCCTCTGTGGGTTGAGGATCGTTTATTCACACTTATGGAGGACAGGGAGGTTTTGGCACTTCCTATCACTTTATTTGACAGCATCGCCACAGTATGAAATAGGTGATAACAGCGAGCAATAGAGCACTCCACTGTATAGGAAATGGAACGGCAGACTACAGGACTTAATATGTACTGTCCCTTTAAGAATAAAGTATTGGGGAGGGGGGGGGCATGACATAAATGCCCCCATTCATCCAACTGGGCATATTTTTTTTCCACACAATTTTTATTGATACACCACATGCATACATGAAACCTTCACCTGTGAAAATAAATACAAATCGTATATATCTTTACTAGGCTAAAATCTCTGTTTTATACATTTAGTTGCATAGAATTATAAAAATATACTTAAACAATTGATCAGATGACTAAAAAGCGCTCGCCACCGCACTCCTGCCACCAGGATCTGTCTAGAACTGCAATATTCAAGTGAATGAAGTTAGACTGCAATACCAGACATGACCTGTGGGCAAGAGTGGCGCTGTCTCTAGGATTACATTTAGGAAAAAAAAAAAAATAGCAGAAGCTGCCACGAAAAGTCTCGCTGTTTGGCCCCTAACAGCGAACGGATTCCATGGTGTAGTCGCGTCTTTAAATGGCAGTACAACCTATAACTAAAAACAATGGGAGGCAAAATCTGAGCCAAAATGGCAGCGTGAAAAGACGCTGTGAGTGGATATATATACACTCACCGGCCACTTTATTAGGTACACCATGCTAGTAACGGGTTGGACCCCCTTTTGCCTTCAGAACTGCCTCAATTCTTCGTGGCATAGATTCAACAAGGTGCTGGAAGCATTCCTCAGAGATGTTGGTCCATATTGACATGATGGCATCACACAGTTGCCGCAGATTTGTCGGTTGCACATCCATGATGCGAATCTCCCGTTCCACCACATCCCAAAGATGCTCTATTGGATTGAGATCTGGTGACTGTGGAGGCCATTTGAGTACAGTGAACTCATTGTCATGTTCAAGAAACCAGTTTGAGATGATTCCAGCTTTATGACATGGCGCATTATCCTGCTGAAAGTAGCCATCAGATGTTGGGTACATTGTGGTCATAAAGGGATGGACATGGTCAGCAACAATACTCAGGTAGGCTGTGGCGTTGCAACGATGCTCAATTGGTACCAAGGGGCCCAAAGAGTGCCAAGAAAATATTCCCCACACCATGACACCACCACCACCAGCTTGAACCGTTGATACAAGGCAGGATGGATCCATGCTTTCATGTTGTTGACGCCAAATTCTGACCCTACCATCCGAATGTCGCAGCAGAAATCGAGACTCATCAGACCAGGCAACGTTTTTTTCCAATTTTCTACTGTCCAATTTCGATGAGCTTGTGCAAATTGTAGCCTCAGTTTCCTGTTCTTAGCTGAAAGGAGTGGCACCCGGTGTGGTCTTCTGCTGCTGTAGCCCATCTGCCTCAAAGTTCGACGTACTGTGCGTTCAGAGATGCTCTTCTGCCTACCTTGGTTGTAACGGGTGGCAATTTGAGTCACTGTTGCCTTTCTATCAGCTCGAACCAGTCTGCCCATTCTCCTCTGACCTCTGGCATCAACAAGGCATTTCCGCCCACAGAACTGCCGCTCACTGGATGTTTTTTCTTTTTCGGACCATTCTCTGTAAACCCTAGAGATGGTTGTGCGTGAAAATCCCAGTAGATCAGCAGTTTCTGAAATACTCAGACCAGCCCTTCTGGCACCAACAACCATGCCACGTTCAAAGGCACTCAAATCACCTTTCTTCCCCATACTGATGCTCGGTTTGAACTGCAGGAGATTGTCTTGACCATGTCTACATGCCTAAATGCACTGAGTTGCCGCCATGTGATTGGCTGATTAGAAATTAAGTGTTAACGAGCAGTTGGACAGGTGTACCTAATAAAGTGGCCGGTGAGTGTATATATATATATATATATATATATATATATATATATATATATATATATATATATATCCACATCCACTCACAGCGTCTTTTCACGCTGCCATTTTGGCTCAGATTTTGCCTCCCATTGTTTTTAGTGATCATGATCATGTGACATCAGGTCCTGCTGCCTCCAATACAGAACTAGTTTTCCTGCACATGCAATATATATATATATATATATATATATATATATATATATATATATATATATATATATTTTTTTTTTTTTTTTTTATTTTATTTTTTTTTTTTACTTCCCCCCCCCCACACAGTGCCCCCCATATACAAAATGTTCCACACAGTGCCCTCAGAATATATAATGCCTTATGCACTTTCTAGTGATATATATATTATGCCCCCACACAGTGCCCCCTGACTACATAATGCCTTATTTACTCTCTAGTGCCCCCTGCATATATAATGCAGTGCCCAATCCTTGTGCCCCCCGCCCGGGAAGTGCCAACAAATTTAAAAAAAAAAAAACCCTCACAACTTGCATGTGCAGGAAAACTAGTTCTGTATTGGAGGCAGCAGGACCTGATGTCACATGATCATGCTAGGAGCATCAGGTCCTGCTGCCTGCAGTGCAGAGCAAGTGTTCCTGAGTGCGCCAGTGGAGAGATTTTTATTTTCACAGTGTACCCATTAATAACCATTAAGCTGATTATGGCCAGTAAACATTAAAACCGGGCCCATTGGTTTCAATAGGACATGTCCTATTTTTGTACATCTGTTAAAAGAAACGCCATGTGAATAGCCCCATAGAATAGTGCCGTCTGCTGTGTCATTCTACATAAAAAGGAGGTACACTAATGTATACCAGCTCAACGGAGGACACTCTTTTTGCCCTCCGTCGACACAGCAAGCAACACTACTAAACCTTAGCTCTGGATTCGAACCCAAGCATTGCAGACATAGAAAGCAGCGTGAAGGGGCTCCCTGAATTTGGCCTTGACGACGTACAGGAGTTTAATGGGGTCACTTAACTCAAAGAAGGACAGTTGGCCTGCCTCATAATCCAGATACAGTCTGAATCTGTGACACGGAGATTTTTGATCAACCAGAACTTCGTGGTCATTGTGCAGCACTGAATACTGGTTATTACTATAAACCTTTGACAGACACCAGGACTTGTTGTTGTAGCCAATATTAGCCATATCCCCACATTTGGGCATGCTGGGGTAGCAAACACCTAAACTCCACGTTCCCGATTTACTGGTTTCCACTTCCCAGCAATGTCGTCCTGAGTTAAATGGCTGGGTACTCAAGACCTGACAACGTTGCAGATTCCTCCGCACTCCCGGTTGCATCTGTTTTATTTGGGACCAAGAAGCCAGTTTCAAGTCATCGGAGATTTCCACGTTAATTCCAGCCGTTCTTATGTTCAGTAATAAGTCCGTTTCTTCATGGCCAAACATCCGCTTCCTAGCAAAAGTCATGACATCCGTAAACCCTTTGCACAACATCGCTGAGATCCGAACTACATCCAGATCGTCTTCAGCATGGAGCTCCTTACTCTCCAAAATGGGTTCCTCAACAAAAAAGTCCTCTTGGCCTAACTGTGGTTCTTGAAGGATTGACCATGGATCAGTCATGCGACACAGCTCCTCGAGGTGAACTATTTTGCTGCACATTTCATCCTTCTTAATTTCCATTTCACGGATTAGATCAGAAAGGAGTGACACATGGTCATTCTGGCTGGAGATATGACTCAAGACTTTCTTCTCCAGATCATCCAGCATTCTTCTGATGCTTCGGAACAAGTCAGTGACTCTTTCTGATTCTCCAGCTGTTTTCTTGTGCAACCCATGCTGCTGTTCCTTTAAGCTCCAAAGTCTTTCCTCGGTGATTTCTCTGCTTTGGATCATTTTTTTCAGAACATTTCCTAGTTTCTCCTTCTTCTTCTCCGTGGCCTTATGTAGTGGCTCCACCTGATGCCCAATATGATCCCCAGCCAAGCGGCAGTGGAGACAGATACAAGTAGCATCTATAGGGCAATAGTATTGAAGGATCTTATTATGGGTGGTACATCTTTTGCTCTCCAGGAACACAGGAGGATCGGTAAGGACGTGTTCCTCTGACTTGTTGTGGACTCTCAAGTGACTTTCACACAACGAAGCTTCACAATGCAGACAGGATTTCACGGCAGGCGTTGTAGCATGAATGCAATAAGTGCAGGAGAATCCAGCTCTCACCTGCTCTGACCGTGTAGACTGGAACTGCTCGGCTATGTTAGATAGGGCTACGTTTCGATGCAGTGGAGGACGCTCCGGAAACTCTGCTCGGCAGTCAGGACAGGTATAAGCTCCAGATCCCTCAAAGGTATCCAGCACAGTCTCTATACACCCTCGGCAGAAGTTGTGTCCACATCTCAGCGTCACAGGTTCTGCATATACGTTCAGACAGATGGAGCAGATCAGCTCATCTCCGAGATCTGCATTCGCCATGGCTGAGGAGGAGAAATGAAACTTACGCATCACTTCAAATGATTAAGAACCTACGGTCATGTGAGCCGGCGTTTAGACTATTAACCACTTGCACTCCAGCTGCAATAGATCTGGGTGATGAATGCAAAGCTCTAAAGGGACAGAGGGGATTCTTGAGGTTCTTGAATGCTCCAAGATGGTGGCAGCTGCATAGTCTTGCATACAGAGGATTTCTTTATGTCGAGTTTAGCGTTTAACAACAGTAGCATATTAGGGGATTGCTATTTATGCAATTCTCCTAAATGTAAAGGTCGCTGTAGACTAAAGTTGCAGAACTTGCAGATGTCGGTAGGACCGACTGATCCTCTAGTGTGTATTCAGTACCCCCAACTCCCGGTGGCAGATCGGACGGTTAGATGCCCAATCATCTAGTTCTCAGAGGAGATACGATGCCACTAGAGGAGTCTAGCAGTCGCTTATCCCCCTCTCCCCTTTCAGAGCACATGTTGCCTGACTGTTCATTGGGGCAGCCATCCATCTCTTCTACAGTGTGGGATTTGAAGGCTGTCCTGCACATATCACTGAGCTGTTAGTGTCCCTCATATCACTGCAAGGGTGACTGTCGTATTTCATGGCTTCCCAGATCATCAAACAAGCAATTGGGACAGTGTCTTGCTCCATGGCAAAGGCAGGATTGAAGAGCTCACCACGAGGCCTCCATACTCGAATCTGACCTGGATTTATCATTAAAAACGATACGGTTCCAGTCTGTAACAGTCCAGGTTTCTCATTCATGACAACTGCAAACAAAAGGTGATGGTGGCTGGCTGTCAATAGCGGGACATGTAATGGATGATGTCACATGAAATTTCCTTTTGCTAAGCGCCAGGAACTGGTCCAGGCAGAGACAGGGGTGCAATGAAGGAGCAACCTGTGTCTGGATGGTGGACAATGAAACCTTGGGAGCTGCTTGTGCTTGTCGGGGGGATCAAACAATCCTCTCTACTGGTATCTGTCCGGAGCCTGTTCACCTTGTGTGTACCCTCATGTAATCACTGCTCCTGATACCTAAAAGCTAGGTCAGAACTGCTTGGATAGCGGGCAATTTGTCAAAATGACCATCCTCCTCTCAGTCCAATGATGCAGCCCCTCTCAAAGTCAGTCAACTGGGTAAAATGTCTATGAATGAGTCATAGAAACGTGTACAGCAGTCAACGATATCTCACCAATAGGTACACTAGCCAAAAGTGGCCTCTGGGAGCGTCCAACGGATACAGATAGATTGTCTGTTGCCTAGTGTGTGTCCTGTATGTTCCAGTCCTTAGTGTGAGAAGACTTGTGAAGTTCAGAGGGACAGAGTTAAACCCTAAAAGCTCTTGGAAGAATAGCCAAGTAAGAGATCATGTATGGTACTGTAGAAGGCAGATTATCCAATGTGAAGTTACTTGCGGTGTTCCTGTGCAGCTTAAAGAACTCCCTAAAAAAAAATTATTCCATGTCCTGCTAGAAATGTACATGATGTAATCTGTAGTGAATGTCATTTTCTTACCAGTGTCTGTATTTGTGAGTTATATCTCCCTGATGTTTCTCATCTGTATCATGTGACCAGAAATCAGACCCACCAACTGACACAGCATCTTATGTGTGGACAGGAAGTCTATTTCTCTATGTATTCCTATGGGAGCCTCACTTTCAGTCTCATAGGAATGAATAGAGCAGTAACTGGCTTCCTGTCCTGGGTCAGTTGGAGATCAGGGAGTTGGTCACATGACCCAGCTACAATAAGAAGAGAGTGGATAACTCATAAATACAGTCTCTGATGAGAAGATTACATTCACTACAGATTATATCATGCACCTTTCTAACAGGTCAGAGAATAAAAATGTTTGCGGGAGTTCTTCTTTCTTTAAGCTGTGAAATGTTGCTTCTGTTCCCGTAACTGTCAAGTCTGTTGTGTCAATTTTGGAGCGATTAAGCGAATTGTACCACTGTTGTGAAGAGAATAAAGGATAGTGGCTGGTGCCACTATCTGTGTACTACCGCTGGTACTGTTAATACTACTAGCAGTTACGGGATTCCTACCAGCAAAATGGTCATCCTCATTGTGCAGACAAAACATATGCAACCTAAACCATGCCCTCTCCTCCTAAACTTTCTGGCTGCCATGCATTAGGATCAGGACATATATTCACAAGCCTGATTTGTTGCAGAAATTTCCACGACTGCCCCATTCATTTAAATGGTACTTGCAGAAATGTATGTCCCTCTGCCAAAAACAACCTCATTTAGATGAATACCTTTAAGGAGGACCTTTCACCGCTCCTGGCATACCAATTTTAATAACTTCATGCATTCCCCATGTAATAACAATTCTGGAACTTCTATTCTTATGTCTGTATGTTGTGCCATTCCTTTATTATTTTCTACTAGAGGTTAAGAATGAATTACTAGCAGTCTGCAGTAAGGGTACAGAGGGGAGGTAACCAGCTGGGGGGGTGTACCTGCACAGTCTGAACATGGCAGCACTGATTGGATAGAGTGAGTCTGTGCAGGGACACACCTCCAACTTGTTACCTCCCCTCTGTACCCTTACTGCAGACTGCTAGCAATTCATTCATAACTTGTAGTAGAAATAATAAAGGAATGGAAAAACAGAGACATAAGAATAGATGCTCCAGAATTGTTATTACATGGGGAATGCATGAAGCTATTAAAATAGGCATGTCAGGAGAGAGGAGAGGTGCTCTTTAAAAGGGGAGAGGGAGGACGAAGATAAATGGCTGCCACCTAAGAAGAATACTCTTCTTTTTTTAATTTTTGAAGCTCTGACACTGCGCAGCAAGGTATACTGAGCCTGGCTTCATCGCTGTATTGTGCATGCTAGGGACTGTGGGACCGAGCATGCAGGTGTCCTGAATGGGAAGAAAGCCATTGGAAGACATTTTTGGCAGCTACTTATCTCCCTGAGAACAGAAGAATCAGGCATGCTGAAATCCAACTGCCCAATCTTATCTCCTCCGGAGGTCCCCATACACATTCATTTAGATATACTCGTTAATAAATTTGAATTATCTTTACCACTACTACTACTATAAGCTAGCAGGGATATGAGCTATTAACACAGTTCTGGTGTAAATTTTTCAGGCCATGAGATGTCCTGCCTCCATCCGCTGTCCACTTTTTATTAAAGTATTAAAAGCCATAATTGCAAAAAGTTGAAAAGTATTGCACAAAAATGTGGTTTCTCAAAAAGGTGCGACTTTTGTACACCACAAAGCCGACCTACAGACCTTCACAAATTACCCCAATACTCTACAGACGCAAGACGCCTTTGCATGCAATTGTATGGAGTTTTAGTGGACACTAAGTTTAACCCTATAATCTCCAGGCGTTGAACCACTTGAAACGAGTTGTCCCATGACTGATCGCATCAAAATCCCATATACTATCGAGTCTTTTCAGAAGCAAGGACTGTCCGGTACACACAGAGTTAACAGTGCAATGACGTATTCTAGAGGGGCAGCAGTAAACCAGTCAGAACACGCCCCACAGATCCCAGCCTCATTTCTACAATGGCGTTTGCAGCCCTGAAAGAAGAGCTGACGTGCTCCATCTGCTTGAATGTCTATGCAGATCCCGTATTGCTGAGATGTGGGCACAACTTTTGCCGCTCCTGCATTGATCGTGCGCTGGATTCACAGGAGGCGTCTGGACTCTATAGCTGTCCTGACTGCAGAGGAGAATTCCCGGAGCGTCCTGCATTGCAAAGCAACCTCAAACTATGCAACATTGCAGAATATTTCCATTCTACTCAACCGGCGCAAACAGAGACGGAGGTGTTTTGCTCCAACTGTTTAGACGCTCCTGTGCCCGCTGTTATATACTGCCTGCACTGTGAGGTTTCGCTGTGTGATAAACACCTGAGAGTCCACAGCAAGTCTCAAGAGCATGTCTTAATGGAGCCCTGCAGTTCCCTGAGAGCGAAGAAATGTCCGTCTCACCACAAAGCCCTCACATACTATTGCTGTGAAGAAAACATCTGCATCTGCGTATCGTGTTTGCTGAATGGAAAACACCGGGAGCATCAGGTGATCGGAATAAATGAAGCATTTAGGAAGAGGATTGACAAACTGAGAAGTATAATGGCAAAGGAGGCCTTAATGACAGAAGACGTTGAGGAAAAAATCCAAAATCTTCAGGGGTACAAAAAGAGCACATCGGCAAGGACAGCGCATTTAACACAGCACGTTAATGTCACCTTTAAGAAAATCAAAAGGCAGTTGGATGACCTATCAAAGAGAGTCCTGTGCGAGATCGCAAGACGCGAAGAGCAGACGTCACTGTCCATCTCTGATCTGATCCAACAACTGGACATGAAGAAGGATGAACTGTCCAGTAGGATGTGTCACATGGAGAAACTGTGTAACATGACCGATCCGCTAAGTTTCTTACAAGATCAAAAAACTGATGTCAATTATTTCTTAGACCCAGAAATGAAAGACCTGTGCGAGAGAGTTGTTAAAATGACCAATGCTGTTGATGACCCAGAAGAGAGTCTGATCTCAAAGATGGTACAGGTGGGTTTGTCTGGAATTATGGGTGATGATGGAGTAATAAAAGATCTTCTAACCAAAGAAGCTACTGAGATCTTATTGGACGTCAACACCGCTGCCAACAACGTCTGCGTGTCTGGGGACTTAAAAACGATATCTTGTACAGAAGTACACCAGAATCGCCCAGAAACACCCCAAAGATTTGAAGAATGCAAAGTATTAAGTACTAGGAGTTTTACATCAGGTCAACATTACTGGGATATGGATACCTGCAAATCAGGGCATTGGCGAGTGGGCGTGGCCTATGCGAACATGGAAAGAAGGGGTCATCTCTCTTTAATTGGGAAGAATGAGAAGTCTCTGGGTCTACGAAGGTCTGATGACAGCTACTTTCTAAAATATAATGATAGAGAAATCAGGATATTTAACAAACCTGTGTGTGACAAAATCAGAGTATATCTTGATTATGATGCTGGGCAGTTGTCCTTTTATCAGCTGAGCGACCCCATCACTCACATACACACCACCACTACCACCTTCACTCAGCCCCTTCATGCTGCGTTTGCAGTTTATGATGATGGATGGATCAGATTAAGAAACTAAGGATGATACCTAATGACATACATCGTAATTTCCCACTCCCCATCCCAACTAATTTTAAGGGGAAACACAGTTTTGGATATGTCTGCTGTTACACACCATTTCATAGTTTACATATAGAGCTAGAGCTGAGCTCCCAACATTCCCTGCTTGTTCAGTGTCTGCACATTGCTTTCTCAGGGAGTAAACTGCCCCCTGAAACTTAAGTTCATATCACCCCCTCACAATACATGACCAGAAAATGAAAACAATGCAATCGAGTTCAGATGGACAAAGTGTAAACTACTAGTGGTGCTTGGTCAATGATCACACAACGAAGACGATGTCCCCTTTTTTTTTTGGTTGTGCATCAGGGTACATGTTGAAGCAGCGTCACACCGATGCAGCCATTATTAGCACCAAGGAAGGACCTGCTTTCATCACAGAACACTATTGTTTGCCATTGATGGTCGCATCAGAGTCTGCAGGAGGGCTGGAGAGCCTACTGCCATCATGCACAGTGAGAAGAAACAGAGGACCAGTACTGGGTGTTATGGTATAGGGCGCCATTAGCTGCATTACCTGTTCCTGGCTGCTATTCGTGGAGCACTGATCAACCTTGAATATATCCAGGACTTTGTGAAACCAGTCTGCCTTTTTTGACTTCAGAGACGTGGTGTTCCAACAAGATAACGCAATTCACACACTACCCGGGCCACCCAACGTGCTCTTCAGAGTATCCAGCCTCTCCCCCATCGAGTACTCCATGTGGGAGCAGTAATTCCTGGACTGAACACTGCTCATCTTATAATGCTGTGAATTTCCATCTCACCACAGGTCCACTGAACTATAGTCATTGCATTATGTGAGTAAGGGCTCATTCAGACGACCGTATGCTATCCGCAAAAATACGGATCCGTTTTTTTGCGGATTAGATGCTGCCACATTCACTTCTATGGGGCCCTTTTTTCCCTTCCACAGCTCCGCAAAAACACTGAAACATGTCCTATACTTGTCCGTGAAAATCAGGACATAGCCCCATTGAAGTCTATGGGTCCGCAATAAAACGGAATGCTATCCGTGTTTTTGCGGACATCCGCAAAAAAACGGATCCGTATTTTTGCGGACATCATACGGCCGTCTGAATGAGCCCTAAAGTTCAGTAGACCTATGACAAGATGGGAATTGATAATATTATAAATGATTATGATGCTGTGAGTTCACTTCAGAGATGCTTTGTTCAGCATGTTTCCCGGACTGAGTGCCAAACTGTCAGCAGCCACAGACAGCGGAATCAATCTTGTTAATAGATGGATGATTTTGTGACAAGCTTTTTTTGAAAACCTTGCACAGCCTCTCCATGTATCCTAAGTTCTTCTAACCCTTATTTTGGGTCAGTGCTGGTCCTAAAAAATCCTGATATGACCAGAAGAGCTGTGACGGTCAAGTTGATAGGGGTGATGTTCCTCTTTTCCTCACAAACAACCTAGGAAATTCTGCAGCAATGTTTTAGTTCTTTTCATATCTTATGCGATTGTTTCTAGTGATTCCTAAGAGAAATATGATGGCTATACACTTAATATGGTAATACTTTAAAATAACTGAAATTAATAAACAAAGCAAATGCTATTTGCCTATTTACACACCACTAAATTAACTACTGCATACTGTACGACACAAAAGTGTTTTTTTCATTAACACCCTGCTGTAATACTAGAATATTGACCCCTGTGTGCATGACTACAACTACTATAATACTGCCTCCTATGTACAGGAATATAACTACTATAATACTGCCTCCTATGTACAAGAATATAACTACTATAATACTGCTCCTATGTACAAGAATATAACTACTATAATACTGCTCCTATGTACAGGAATATAACTACTATAATACTGCCTCCTATGTACAAGAATATAACTACTATAATGCTGCTCCTATGTACAAGAATATAACTACTATAATACTGCCTCCTATGTACAAGAATATAACTACTATAATACTGTTTCTATGTACAAGAATACAACTGCTATAATACTGCTCCTATGTATAAGAATATAACTACTATAATACTGATCCTATGTACAAGAACATAACTACTATAATACTGTTTCTATGTACAAGAATATAACTACTATAATACTGTTCCTATGTACAAGAATATAACTACTATAATACTGCTCATATGTACAAGAATATAACTACTATAATACTGCTCCTATGTACAAGAATATAACTACTATAATACTGCTCCTATGTACAAGAATATAACTACTATAATACTGCTCCTATGTACAAGAATATAACTACTATAATACTGCCTCCTATGTACAAGAATATAACTACTATAATACTGCCTCCTATGTATAAGAATATAACTACTATAATACTGCACCTATGTACAAGAACATAACTACTATAATACTGTTTCTATGTACAAGAATATAACTACTATAATACTGCTCCTATGTACAAGAATATAACTACTATAATACTGATCCTATGTACAAGAACATAACTACTATAATACTGTTTCTATGTACAAGAATATAACTACTATAATACTGTTCCTATGTACAAGAATATAACTACTATAATACTGCTCATATGTACAAGAATATAACTACTATAATACTGCTTCTATGTACAAGAATATAACTACTATAATACTGCTCCTATGTACAAGAACATTACTATAATACTGCCTCCTATGTATAAGAATATAACTACTATAATACTGCACCTATGTACAAGAACATAACTACTATAATACTGTTTCTATGTACAAGAATATAACTACTATAATACTGCTCCTATGTACAAGAATATAACTACTATAATACTGCTCCTATGTACAAGAATATAACTACTATAATACTGCTCCTATGTACAAGAATATAACTACTATAATACTGCTCCTATGTACAAGAATATAACTACTATAATACTGCTCCTATGTACAAGAATATACCTACTATAATACTGCTTCTATGTACAAGAATATAACTACTATAATACTGCTCCTATGTACAAGAACATAACTACTATAATACTGCTCTTATGTACAAGAATATAATTACTATAATACTGCTCCTATGTACAAGAATATAACTACTATAATACTGCTCCTATGTACAATAATATAACTACTATAATACTGCTCCTATGTACAATAATATAGCTACTATAATACTGCCCAGGAGCGATGAATGGAGTGCTTGCACGATCAACAGGATCTCCTGATGAATGAGCGTTTTTCTCGTTTATTGTGTGATCAGCAGCACATTTAGATGTGCAGATTGTCAGGAATGAGCATTCAGAGGAACGGTCATTCCCAATAAACTGCCCAAAAATTGGTCAGTGTAAATCCAACTTAAATTTTGATTATCTGACCAATTTCTGTCCAATCGGACCAATAGTTGGTGTGTATAACAAAAGATCTGTGTGTGTAAACCACCATCTGACCAATGATTGGCCAGGATATCTGTCAGATAATCTGTTGGTGTAAATCAGCCCTAAGACTTTACTGAAAAAGGGGAACCCCGGACTATTGTACAGCAACTCTGTGTGTGCGTGATGTCCCCCGGCCCGGGAATCGCTTGATCCTTGACAACTTCATTTTCAGTAGAGGAAGCTACTTTAACACTGAGATACTGACTTTTGGGTTTTCATTAGCGGTAAGTCATAATCGTCTGTGTGTAGTGAATCTATAGAATATAGGAGTTTCCCTTTTTGAATTACTGAAATAAAGTAACTTTTCATCTACTTTATTGAGATGCACCTGTAAGCTTCAGACACCTCAAAAGGTAACCAGCACATTCTCAGCAGAAGTTGTGTCCACATCTCAGGGGATCTGCATATACGCTCAGACAGATAGATCATTTCCAAGATCTGCACTTGCCATGACTGAGGAGGAGAAACGAAACTTACACATCACTTCAAATGATTAACAACCTACGGTCATGCGAGCCGGTGCCTTGACTATTAACCTCTTGCACTCCAACTGCATGCTTGACTGCTCATTGTTCAGACCAGTGACTGACATACCAGCTATTCAGCTCACATTCTTCTTACTGCAGCTTCCCAGAGTAAACCTACGGCACTCCTGATACATCCATACACATGCATGCTCAGCTCTGTTGTGTGCATGGCAGGCAGCTTATCTCCCTGATAACAAAAGCATTGGGCAAGACAAAATCCAACATGCCCATGCTCTCCACCAGCATCTGGAGTCAGGGGAAAGAGTCGGAAGTCCTCCATACATATTAGAAGGTCAGCTGATACTAACAAAATTGGTGATTTCCACCAATATCTATTTAGTATGTTAAGCTTTAAAGGGGTTGTCCAAGTTATTTTTTGTTCTTTGTATGTTTCTAACTAGGCAAATATAATGTTTTTTCAATGCAATACTTTAACTTCAGTGGCCCCTTTCTCAGATTTCACTGAGTGTCACATGACCTGTGATGTCAGCTTCTCTCCCTGCTCTGCTGATGTTCTGTGCACAAGCCCGAGAGATCAGATAAGAGTCTGTACACAAGACGTCACTGTGCAGGCCACGCCCCCCTGCACTGCCGGCTGCTGTCTGCTCTCTCCCTCAATTCTTTCAGATAAAACATTAACCCCTTCAGTCAGCACAGACTCAGGGCTGAAGGCTTTACTACAGTAGCTGCAGGCAGTGAGGAGACATATGCTGGGCACAGGAGATGACAGACTAGAAAGGATCTGCAGAGTATTGCACAAGCACAGGTAGGGGGAAGATCCTGTGTGCATCAGCAGTGTCATTGTACAGCTGGACTTGTAGTCCTACACATACAACATGCTGCTGAGTGTCCCAGCAGGCAGACATGTCACTTAGGGCAGCACTTGTATTCACTCCCTTTGCAGAGCAGGGGGAGGGGCAGAGATTGTTGTTACTGCAGGTAAACAAAAAGCCAGAAGAGAACCAGGGAAATTAGGAAATAGATTTTTTTTTTGCCTAAAACTTGCTTAACTTAGTTATATATTGCTGCCCAGACAACCCCCTTAACTCAGACAACCCCTTTAAGTACAATCTCAAGAGATGTCCCAGACTGATGTTTCTCTCATTCCGCGTTCTATATCCCAGTTTTACTTTGGAGTCTGGGAAATCAAGAACGAAGGGCTCTGGTTAGCTATCCTATACCGTGCAGGTCATACACGTTAAAAAAAATAAAAATAAAAAGACACTAGGAAAGAGGCCAAATATATCAGGACTGGCCACATACTGTAAGAGTGCTCCTCAATTTCTTCTGTGGTCGTTATGATTTGGTAAAGTTACAAGAGGGCACATACATGATGACTGACTGGGCGGAATTTCCTATCCTGAGAATAGGTAATCAATATTAAATGCCTGGAAAACCCATTTAAAGCTCTGCTGGGGAAAAAAAACAAACAGATACTTAATGATCATCTTTTACACAGTCGAGTCCCATTATCCTGGCCACTTCCTACTTTTGATGTCAGCAGCACATAGCTCAAGAAGAAAGTCACGAGTGGTGACCTGTCTTGGTGGGTATATCAGGTGTGGTGAGCTGGCTCGGTGGGTATATCAGGTGTGGTGAGCTGGCTCGGTGGGTATATAAGGTGTGGTGAGCTGGCTCGGTGGGTATATAAGGTGTGGTGAGCAGGCTCGGTGGGCATATAAGGTGTGGTGAGCTGGCTCGGTGGGCATATAAGGTGTGGTGAGCTGGCTCAGTGGGCATATAAGGTGTGGTGAGCTGGCTCGGTGGGCATATAAGGTGTGGTGAGCTGGCTCGGTGGGCATATAAGGTGTGGTGACCTGTTTCGGTGGGCATATAAGGTGTGCTGAGCTGGCTCAGTGGGTATATAAGGTGTGCTGAGCTGGCTCAGTGGGTATATAAGGTGTGGTGATAGGCTGTCTGCACACATATCTCTCATCGCTGTCATTGGTAAAAGGGGTGATTTATGAGAGTTGCAAAAAGGGACGATTATTAGCTTTCAGGCCCGGGTGACAGGACAAGAAACGGAACTATGCTTGTGCTGCTGTGGTAAAAGTGTATGGTGAGCAGACAAATAGCACCATCGTGAATAAGCAACATAGAAACTATGGAGCACCACGTGCCATTGATGCGCGAGGTGAACGTCAACTATGAAGCTGCGCATATAATCTACACGTCTGTAAACATGTGTCAGCCACAGTCTCATGTGTGAATGGAATACAATTGCAGACTACAAAATCTATATGTACACATAGAAATCTACTGGGTTATTATACTTATATACATACACAGACAGCACACATATAATATTACTTAGCTTGACTCTAAAGTGCTGTTCGTCCAGGGTCCCAAATATCGTCCCAATCAGTTGGCCAAGAGAATATTGTCCAACTGCTTTTCCCCCCACTTTACAACCTGTCCTTCCTACCTTTGATATGCCAACAAGAGACACAATGACCAAATGGCTTCTGGCCTTACTCAATGGGTGAATACCTCTGAATACCAGTAAATCTAATTATTAGGCATATTTGTGTGGTCACCGGACTGAGCATCTGGCTGGGAACCATATTTTCCTGTAATAGTTCCTTTTCAAAAAATTCAGCTTTTGTTGGTCACATCCTTTACGAGGTTTCTGGCCGGGGCTATGGAGGGGATATCACTTCCGCTGTGAACGGGCCAGAACCGGTCCTGCATGTGCAGATTAGGTGGATACAGGAGTTTGTGCTTGTACCATAGGTCATCAATATTTAACTCCCTAAAAACCCTTTAAACCACTTTTTGCCATAATGATAGAACTTCAGTTATCAAAACTGACGTGTCCATTATGACAGAATACATTTTTAATACTTTTAGACATTCAAATTATTCAGAGACTATTTTTTTCCATTACACGTTGTACTTTATGTTACTGGCAAATTTGTATCAATACAGTTTATGTTTATTTGTGAAAACCGTGAAAGTTCATCAAGAATTTTAACAATTTCCATTTTTCCAAATCTGTTAATTATTTTTAGTGAAGAGGCTTAGAGGGTCCATTATATTAGTTCAAAAGTCAATACACCTTATCTTATATCACTAAGTCCGGATTCATTGCAGAACAAACATGTTTTTTGCCCGGTAAGTAACAGTAACGTGTTCACAAACAAGATAATCTCCTAGGAGGACCAAAGGTACTTATGAGTGTACTCTGCTGCGAGAGTAATAGCTTCCTGTTTAGGCAATGCAGGTGTTACTCTTGAAATTATATTATGGGGTGAAAATTGGTTCTTATTGTAGTAGTTAAAGGGTTTCTGTCACCAGTTTTTTCGGTATGAATCAGGCTGACATTAGAGATGTGCTAATGTCACCTGATTCCAAATATATATCTGTTTTATTTACTGGTGCCCCCATTTTTATATAAAATGAACTTTTATTTTATGCTAATAAGGCCTCTAGGTGCAAGGGGCGTAACCCCTGCTCCTAGAGGCTCTGTTGATTGACAGGACCAGGCAGAGAAGAAACACTCCATTCACCATAGCTTGTAAGGACCTTCAATGATGTCATGACCATGAGATCAGTCACATGGTTAGGATCACACAAACAGCCTGTCTCCTCCTAAACCATGTGACTGATCACATGGTCATGACATCATGGAAGGTCCTTGCAAGCTATGGTGAATGGAGTGTTTCTTCTCTGCCTGGTCCTGTCAATCAACAGAGCCTCTAGGAGCAGGGGTTACGCCCCTTGCACCTAGAGGCCTTATTAGCATAAAATAAAAGTTCATTTTATATAAAAATGGGGGCACCAGTAAATAAAACAGATATATATTTGGAATCAGGTGACATTAGCACATCTCTAATGTCAGCCTGATTCATACCGAAAAAACTGGTGACAGAAACCCTTTAAAGGGGTTATCCAGTAACATATAATGTTCACCTGTCCTCAGGATGGGTCATCACTATCAGATTGGTGGCGGTCCTGGGTGTCAGACCCCCGCCGATCTGATATTGATGACTTATTCTGGGTTATTACCGGATAACCTCCTCAATAG
Source organism: Rhinella marina (assembly GCA_900303285.1). Lineage (NCBI taxonomy): Eukaryota > Metazoa > Chordata > Amphibia > Anura > Bufonidae > Rhinella > Rhinella marina. The sequence goes on along the minus strand of ONZH01000029.1, from coordinate 65,087 downwards.
AAATGTATGTACAAACAGTTGTAGCGGTGGGAGCTGGCTGCTTCACCGGATACCAGAACCATTTTTGGTTTTGCGTTTTCATTTTTTCCTCCCCACGTTACAAGAGCCATAACTATTTTCATTTTCTGCTCATATAGCCATATTAGGGCTTATTTTTTGGGCTAAATTTATTTTTTAAAGGGCACTATTTCATTTACCATGTCCGTTATTGGAAAAATGGGGGGAAAAAATTCTTTTTGGGGTTAAATTGAAAAAAAATCCACATTGCCGCCTAGGTTTTTGTGGGGTTTAGACATCACAGCGTTCACTATGTGCTAAAAATGACATGAGGTCCTTATTCTGGGACTCAATACGATTACGGCGCCGATACCAACCTTGCATCTTTTTTTGTTTTACTACCAAATGCAAACCTCTTTGCATAGTCATTTTCTGAGAGCCATAAATTTTTAATATTTCCATTCACAGATCTGTATGAGGGCTTGTTTTTGCAGGGCAAACTGAAGTTTTTATTAGTACCATATTTGTGGTACGTACAACTTTTTGATCACTGTTATTCAATATTTTGGAGAGGAAAAGGCAACTAAAAAACAGCGAACCATGGGTTTTTCATTTTTTTCTGTTATGGCGTTCACCACACAGGAAATTTAAAAAAAATATTTTAATAGTTCAGACATTTTTGGATGTAGCCATACCTGATGTTTATTTTTTTATTGTTTAAATCCCTGCCCTTTCCCAATTTTACATATAAAAAATATATAAACATTTAATATTTTAATGTTGTTTACTTTAACAATAACTTTTAACCTCCTCAGGGGGCTAGAACCTGGGATCTTTTGATCCCTTGTCCCATTATAAGAAACTATTAGGGTGAATGGTATTCTGACACTCTCCCTGCTAAGCTGTGCTTCATGCTCAGCTTAGCAGGGAGAATACTATGGCAGCCTGGGAAGCTTCAGAAGTGAACTGTGGTCATGGGTGTCTTAGAAGTTAGACCAGCCCACTCCTATCAAGAGGGGATGGAGCGGTTAGCTATATTCCCAGTGCCACAGATATGCCAACTTCTGGTGTAACGGTGCACAGCATGTCAAAAACATTACATTACAAAACCAACATATTGCCACAAATCTGGGGTACTGCACATGCTACAATGTTCTTGCTCGGATGAAATCTGTGTGCTGTCTGGATTTAGAAATGAATGCGTGTATGCGAGATTGCCCAAAAAAAATAAATAGTGTATAAAAGTAATTTTGCATAAAGATTTTATTTATTTTTTTATTTCAGATGCTGCTGCTTTTGCTACATTGGGCGAAAATGGGCAGATTCGCCATAAGGCCTTGGCTTCTCTTAGCTCAACACAGTGAGATAGTAGAGACAGAGACTGTCGCGGTTTGGCAGCCAACATTAGGTCAGTGTTGGATGTGCATTAGGCTCAGGATACTTTGTATTCACAAAATTTGGATTTGTTGTGGAAATTTCCACGACTGCCCATTTTGTTGAAATGGGACTTGCAGAAATGTATGAACATGCTGCCAAAATACTGCCACACTGGTGATATAAGATAAGGTGTATTGACTTTTGAACTAATATAAAACTTCCACTGGCTGACCATGAGGGGGGCCCAGGAGTCTCCCTGGGCAAATTTCCCTGTAAGGTCTATGGCCAATCCACCCGATTGTCTCTTAGGGAAGATTACAGACGTCCCCAGACAGATTCATTAAGATACACCCCTGTTAATAAATTTGGCTTATTTTTTTGTCAGTCCCTGCACCGTAAAATCTAAAACTACACCAGATAAAGTATAAGCTGGCAAGGATTTGAGCAAGTAAGGAGTTTCTGGTGTAATATATTGGGCCATAGGAGGTCCGGCTTCCCACTGCTTTGACATGTCCACTACTTAATAAAGTAGTAAAAGCAATGAAAAATTGCAAGAAGTTGCAAAGCTTTGCATGAAACTTGCCTTGCATGCATTGGTCTGTGTCTGCGTGGAGTTTTAGAGCATTTAATAGCGGACACAAAGTTTAACCCTACAGTCTCCAGGTTGTCCTATGATTAACTGCACCAGAAATAACATGACATTGATAGGTAGTTATACACGTTTACGAAACAGAAGTAAAATTCCATATACTATCTAATCTCTTCGAAAGAAAGGACCGTCCGGTACACACAGAGTTAACATTGTAATGACATGCTATAAATGGTCAGGAGCAATCCAGTTATAACACACCTTACCAAGAATCGCTGCCTCATTTCTACAATGGCGTTTGCAGCCCTGAAAGAAGAGCTGACGTGCTCCATCTGCTTGAATGTCTATGCAGATCCCGTATTGCTGAGATGTGGGCACAACTTTTGCCGCTCCTGCATTGATCGTGCGCTGGATTCACAGGAGGAGTCTGGGCTCTATAGCTGTCCTGACTGCAGAGGAGAATTCCCGGAGCGTCCTGCATTGCAAAGCAACCTCAAACTATGCAACATTGCAGAATATTTCCATTCTGCTCAACCGGCGCAAACAGAGACGGAGGTGTTCTGCTCCAACTGTTTAGACGCTCCTGTGCCTGCTGTTATATACTGCCTGCACTGTGAGGTTTCGCTGTGTGATAAACACCTGAGAGTCCACAGCAAGTCTCAAGAGCATGTCTTAATGGAGCCCTGCAGTTCCCTGAGAGCGAAGAAATGTCCGTCTCACCACAAAGCCCTCACATACTATTGCTGTGCTGAAAACATCTGCATCTGTGTATCATGTTTGCTGAATGGAAAACACCGGGAGCATCAGGTGATCGGAATAAATGACGCATTCAGGAATAACATGGACAAACTGAGAAGTATAATGGAAAAAGAGGCTTCAATGAGAGAAGACATTGAGAAAAAAATCCAAAATCTTCAGGGGTACAAAAAGAGCACATCGGCAAGGACAGCGCGTTTAACACAACAGGTTAATGTCACCTTTAAGAAAATCAAAAGGCAGTTGGATGACCTATCAAAGAGAGTCCTGTGTGAGATCGCAAGACGCGAAGAGCAGACGTCACTGTCCATCTCTGATCTGATCCAGCAACTGGACATGAAGAAGGATGAACTGTCCAGTAGGATGTGTCACATGGAGAAACTGTGTAACATGACCGATCCGCTAAGTTTCTTACAAGATCAAAAAACTGATGTCAATTATTTCTTTGACCCAGAATTGAAAGACCTGTGCGAGAGAGTTGTTAAAATGACCAATGTTGTTGATGAGAGGTCAACAGAAGAGAGTCTGATCTCAAAGATGGTACAGGTGGGTTTGTCTGGAATTATGGGTGATGTTGGCGTAACAAAAGATCTTCCGACCAAAGAAGCTACTGAAATATTATTTGACGTCAAAACCGCTGCCAACAACGTCTGGGTGTCTGGAGACTTAAAAACGATATCTTGTACAGAAGTACACCAGAATCGCCCAGAAACACCCCAAAGATATGATGAAAGCAAAGTATTAAGTACTAGGAGTTTTACATCAGGTCAACATTACTGGGATATGGATACCAGCAAATCAGGAAATTGGCGAGTGGGCGTGGCCTATGCTAGTGTGGAAAGAAGCGGGTATTTCTCTTTCATAGGGATGGATGAGAAGTCTCTGGGTCTACGCAGGTCTGATGACAGCTACTTTCTAAGATACAAAAATAGAGAAATTAGGATAAATCACAAACCTATGACTAACAAAATCAGGGTATATCTTGATTATGCTGCTCAGAAGGTGTCATTTTATGAGCTGACTGACCCCATCGCTCACATACACACCACCACTACCACCTTCACTCAGCCCCTTCATGCTGCCTTTTCAGTTCATGATGATGGTTGGATCAGATTAAGAAACTAGAAACAATACCCAATGACCTTCACGACTGAGTGGTGATATTTACAGGTATTGTTCAGCAAATCTAAGTATCTGAAGTGAACTTTGATCCGAATTTTGTGGTAACGAATCAATTTCTCCTGAAATGTTGGTAAGGAAAAAAAAAACAAAAACAAAAAACATACTCACCTCATCCATTTGCACACAAAGAGCCCATCGCGGCTTGATTAAAGACACCATGCGCGATGACGTCATTATGTCAGCGCACGGGATGTGTTGCGGTGTCGTCAATCAGGATGGCCACGTTGGGTTCACGCGCAAATGGATGAGATAAGTATTTTTTTTTTCTGATTAATCCCTGAAAGCCCTCATTTTTAATCTCAGATGCTGCAATGAATGGGGCATCTGAGGCTTCAATGATGGGGGATGGCGCAATCTCCGTTCCCTCGGCATAGCGCCCGCTACATACATGACCACAGGAGGACATCTAGAATTTGTATGACAGTTACCATGCCAGAATGGGAGCCTGTATCCTAGCTTGGAGAGACGTCACCCAGAATTAATGTGACCCTACCTCATCATATACCCTGCTACAGAACCAAAAATTAAGGGGGCACCACCTTGGCTGCGTGATCATTGACCAAGCACCACCAGCAGTATATGCTTTTCTCAGCTCAACTGCATTATGTTTTCCATTACGTCTTTCTTTTTTTTTTCCATTTTCCGGTGATGTATATACAGAGCAGACAGATTTGATGCGGTTTTACAGCAGATTTCACCATTGCATTGCAGAGGGTGAAATCCACACAAAAAAAAACCCCACACAAACAACTGACATTCTGCAGATTGACGGATCTCAAAAACGGACAGCACAACGCAGATGTGAAAGTAGCCAACAAACGTTTTAAAAACCTTGCACAGCCACTCCATGTGTTCTAACCCTTATTGTGTGCCGGTCCCAACAAATCCTGATAGGACCAAGTGTATGTAGAAGAGCTGTGATGGTGGAGCCGATAGGGCTGCTGACCATGTAGTACATTTGTTCTGCAGTACTATTTTATTTCACATCGGGGGCATTTGCTTCTATCATATACATGTGTTGGTGGTAAGAACACTTATTTCTATGTATTTCTATTAAGTGAAAAGAAATATGATAGCTGTACACTACTTAGTTATATGGTAATACTTTAAAAATAAATACATGAGTGAAATCTATAGCATGTTCTATGTTCTTGTTTGCCTATTTAGATACAGTTCTATTATCTACTATAGATATGTATGACACAAATGTACTGTAAGCAATGCCTACATTTTCTTCATTACCATCCTGAACCTTATAGACAAGAATATAACTCCAACAATACCATGCAGCCCCTATAATACTGCTCCTATGTACAAGAACATAACTATTATAATACTGCTCCTATGTACAAGAATATAACTACTATAATACTGCTCCTATGTACAAGAATATAACTACTATAATACCGCTCCTATGTACAAGTATATAACTCCTATAATACTGCTCCTATGTACAAGAATATAACTCCTATAATACTGCTCCTATGTACAAGAATATAACTCCTATAATACTGCTCCTATGTACAAGAATATAACTCCTATAATACTGCTCCTCTATACAAGAATATAACTACTATAATACTACCTCCTATGTACAAGAATATAACTCCTATAATACTGCTCCTATGTACAAGAATATAACTCCTATAATACTGCTCCTATGTACAAGAATATAAGTACTATAATACTGCTCCTATGTACAAGAATATAACTACTATAATACTGCTCCTATGTACAAAAATATAACTACTATAATACTGCCCCTATGTACAAGAATATAACTACTATAATACTGCCCCTATGTACAAGAATATAACTCCTATAATACTGCTCCTATGTACAAGAATATAACTACTATAATACTGCCTCCTATGTACAAGAATATAACTACTATAACACTGCTCCTATGTACAAGAATATAACTACTATATTACTGCCTCCTATGTACAAGAATATATCTACTATAATACTGCTCCTATGTACAAGAATATAACTACTATAATACTGCTCCTATGTACAAGGATATAATTACTATAATACTGCTCCTATGTACAAGAATATAACTACTATAATACTGCCTCCTACATACTCCTTTTTTTTTTAAAGTTAATTTTTGTTACCTCCTCTCTGAGAACAGCTTTCTCTAGGTGAATAGTATCAGGGATGGATGTTGTGTTTTGCAGAGTCTCGGACATGAGGTGGCAGTCTCACGAGGGGGAGATTGTCTCATGACTCCCCCCCCCCCAGAAGCCGTGAAGTAGACTGCTGAATTTACATGAAGCGATCACCTTCAGAGCATGAGAAAGAGAGATTGTCCTTATAAAGCTGCATTGTTTATGGGTAGTAGACCACACAATCTGCTGCCCTAGAACGATGATTGGAGTGCCTGCACAAACGACAGGATGCCCCAATGAATAAGTGTTTTGCTAATTTATTGGGTGATCGGTGACACACTTAGATGGGCAGTTTGGCAGGAACGAGCGTTCGCAGGAACTGTCATTCCTGATAATCTGCCCAAGAATTGGGCAGTGTAAATACAACTTATAGGGGGTTCTCCGGGAATTAAGAAAATGAAAATACATAAATATTACTTTATTATAAATATATTCCCAAATACCTTTCATTAGTTATAATGGCTCTTTTTGTCTGGGGAGCAATCATTAGGAGAAACAAAATGGCCGCCGTCCTATTAGTACACACAAAACCTGTCCTAATCACACAGCAGGACAAGTTACTTCACATCACTGAGGTAAAGAGCTGCCTCATTCTCCTCTCCTACTTCTCAGGGATTATGATCCTGATGAGAAGATCTGATGACAAGATCTTCAGCTGAATCTCTGTAGGAATTGAGTTCATGAGGAGACATGAAGTGCAAAGAGGACGGACAGGACAGACTGAGGTAATGGAGTCTGTAAACAAGTGCAGCTGCTCATTAGCCACATCTTTTTTTCTCTCATACCTTATCATCATCTCCATTCCCCCAGAGATTCAACTATATTCAGGATCATAATCCCTGACAAGCAGAGCAGAGAGGAGGATGAGGCAGCTCTTTACCTCAGTGTTGTGAAGTAACTTGTCCTCCTGTGTGATTAGGACAGGTTTTGTGTACTAATAGGACAGCGGCCATTTTGTTTCATCTATTGATTGCTCCCTAGATAAAACGAGCCATTATAACTAATGAAAGGTATTTGAGAACATATTTATTATAAAATAATATATAAGTATTTTCATTTTCTTAAACCGCTTTAATTAAGATTAGATTATTGGACCAATTTCTGTCCAATCAGACCAATAGTTGGTGTGTATAACAAAAGATCTGTGTATTTAAACAATGATTGGTCGGAAAATCTGTCAGATAGTCTGTTGGTGTAAATCAGCCCTAAGACCTCAAACAATCTGTACCCGTTGAGAAATTTGTCGACTTTTTTTTCTTAAGAAATCCTACAAGCTGCAGGCAATATCTGAGTATACCCAAACTCCACTCTCTTGCAAGTCACATTTGGGAGACTGTTCTACCCTAACTCTTTTGACAACTAGTGTGTGGCTTTAGGAAAAAGGGGAACCATTTCTAAGAAAATATTAGTGTACAGTTACCTTCCCCCTTGAACCTCACAAAGGGCTAATAACAGATGAATGGCGCTGAACAGATCCCACGGACTACAATTTTTTATTTTTTTTACTGTATGCAGCAGGCCTTTTTTCATCCAGTCTTTTTGATGGAATTTGTGTAAAAGGAGGGTGAATAACCTTCCTCAGTGTGCGTGTTAATGTGTGAGCAGTTGTCTATGTGTGTGTGTGTGGATGAGGGAAATCCTGACACTATATACTCCTATAAATTTGTTATTTGGACCCTGAGAGGTCCCTATGTTAATTTCTATCAAAAGTAACCCTTCAGGGGTTGTTCACACCTGCGTTGGACGCTCTGTTCGGCGCCTCCGTCACAGATTCCACACATGTAGGACTTTTTCTAAAGTAAAATAAAAACAGGACCTCAAGCAGAAACTGAACAGACTCCACTGTAGTCAATGGGATCTGTTCAGATCTGGTCGTCTCAGTAATATGCAGAATCCTCTTTTTTTAATTTAACTTAACATATCTGTTTAGTATTACTGTACCAAAATCCATTCCGTAACACCGATTTGGTGATGCCAAAAATATATAGCCTGAAAATAAGTGAAAAAAAAATATACCGTATGCGCCTTTATTACTAGTGACTAGAGTTGAGCGACAGTGACTGTACTGCTCGGATCCCCTGCGCTTGAATGGCCGCAGCCATCCGGATCCGTCCTCAGCCGACTGCAAGTCAGTGGGTGTGTCATACCAAACAGATCCGCCCCCATTGACTTACAGTCAGGTGAGGACGGATCCGGATGCCTGCGGCCATTCAAGCGCAGGGGATCCGAGCAGTACAGTGCTCGTTACGAGCATGTTCGCTCAACTCTACTAGTGACCCTTTCCAGTACGGTCGATGTTACCAGATCCTTCAATGTTCTAGTTTTTCTAAAAACGAACTTTGGGGCTTCTGGTCCTGTTTTTTTCCCCATTTTTTTTTTTTTTTTTTAAAGAAAATACTAGTTTGGTTATAATACCGGGCTATATATGGAATTTTACCCAATTCTCAGGCCCTGTATACAGAAGTTCCTTATGTGGATATAGTCATATGTCTTCCTTCCATGTTTTGTAAGAAGAGAGGTCCCGATCCCTATTCAGAAATTGGTTTGGCACACAATTACCTCTTCCACCATTTATTTTAGTACAGTTCCCCCTGCCGTACTCGCACGAGTTGGCCTCCAGGTATGTTTAGGAACCAGACTGGGAGGTGACAGCTAGAGGCCAAGATGTAACTGGCGTCATCCTGTTTATGGTAATAGATAAAAAAATTTATGTAAATGGCAAGAGCCAAAAAGTTGGTCAACATTTTACTAAGAGTCATCGTAAATGTCAAAGATAAATTGCCTCCAGGGACTACTCAGCTGCTGACCAGGTAAGGACTGAGACGGAGAAGTAGAACTTTGGCCATTCTAGGCCTCTACACTCCTTAGGGTGATGTCACACAGTGTTCAACAGGATCGGGTGCTACATGTGGAGACTACAAGGAGTGATTATCAGCAAAGCCCACTTCTTAACGATTGGGTCTAGGACTATAGGATTTACCTACCATTCAGCTGCTACCACCGTAGTGCACCCGGCAGCAATGTCTCTGTCCAGGTGGTGTCTGTGTTTAGAAAATGGGTCGTCCATTTAAATAAAAAAAAAAGAGAAAATTGGGCAGCCTTTAAAATCTAATATAATGTAGAATAAAAACAATTCCTTGATACCAAACCTATCAATATACTGCCGGATCAGGGTCATATTGTCCAGTATACAGCAGGATGCGGATCTAACATCCAGACAAGGCTATGATGCACAATACATGCACAAGCAGATCGTTGATTAACAGTACACCACCATGGCCTAGCACCAGTATGTAGGGTAGACAGACAGTCCGATTTCCTGGATCCCGGTCCTTCATCTGGTGCAAGGCCTGGATGGACGGCGGGACGTCCTCTTTTTCTGTGGCTCCGCACTCTAACAACAGCATTGCGTAGTCTGAGCATGAGCTGCAGCCACAAACTGATGGACTGAGGCTTTTCTCACCCCGAGCCAGACACTAGAGCCGCCCCAACATGTCACTCTGACTGAGGGTAAGAGAAGCACTCCGGGCCCGCACACAGCTCACCTTTAGGTCTTTTTTTTCTACTTTTGCTCAGCCCCATTACTGGGAGGGGGCATGGCATGCAATGACCTTTTCGGGATGAAGTAGCCACCCTACCACTATACTTATGCCATAAATTAAATTGTTCATGTAAGAACAAGGAAAGTATCATCAAAAGAGTTACAACTCAAATACATTGCTTATTGTGAACTGATCCAGAGTAACTGTCTTCTACTGCAGAGCTGCATTCACAATTCTTCAGACCTAAAATCTTACAGCATAGAGCTTTCTCTTGTGATTTCCATTCTGGGAAATATAGTACGGAAACATAGCAATATACAGCAATCTGATGTAAGAAGATCTGTTAGATGCCTGACCATCTCCAATAGCCCCCAGAAGCACATTGAGTGCAGCTCTGGAGTATACTACAAGATGTAACTCAGGATCAGTAATGTATGTACACAGTGACTGCACCAGCAGAATAGTGAGTGCAGCTCTGGAGTATAATACAGGATATAACTCAGGATCAGTACAGGATAAGTAATGTATGTACACAGTGACTGCACCAGCAGAATAGTGAGTGCAGCTCTGGAGTATAATACAGGATGTAACTCAGGATCAGTACAGGATAAGTTATGTAATGTATGTACACAGTGACTGCACCAGCAGAATAGTGAGTGCAGCTCTGGAGTATAATACAGGATGTAACTCAGGATCAGTACAGGATAAGTAATGTAATGTATGTACACAGTGACTGCACCAGCAGAATAGTGAGCGCAGCTCTAGAGATTAATATAGGATCAATGTAAAACAAATAAAAATGCATATAAAAAGTCTCCATTTCAATATTTATAGTGTTCCCATTACATGATTTGAGCTGTAAAATAAATGAAAGCTGAATTGATATTTATTTAAGTCCAGGCGTTAGCCAGACCATTCATTTTTTTGTCATGTGATATCCTTCATTGTTAGTAGTCACATTTCTCTCTGTATTAGGATCCTCCCTGGTTACTGACTATTGTATAATGAAACCAGCCTAATTTAACACCCTCACCCAAGCATTGGACCATACAACGATCACTGGGTACAGAGCCTCTGTGAAGGTGGCACCGTAAGTATATAAGTGTCTCATGGAGTCATCCAGCTCGTAGAAAGACAGCTGTCCAGCCATGTAATCCAGGTAGATCCTCAGTTTATAGCAGGAAGGCCGGTATGCTAATGGGATTTCTTCCGTCGCGTGTCTTACCGAATACTGATTTTCAAACCTACGCAGACCCCATGACTTGTTATTATTTCCAATGAAGGAATATAATCCTTTCCTTCCTATACTTGGATAGGTCATCCCCACTCTCCATCCTCCCTCCTTACTTACTTCTACATCCCAGTAAAGTCTTCCACCAGAAAAGCCCTCCATGCTCAAAACCATGGATTTCTCAAATCTATCAGATGTTTCGGGACGACCCAGGGTTACGCTTTTCCAGGAAGCCGTTTTCAGGTCATCTGAGATATGTACATTATTAGAAGCAGTGTTCACGTCGAGCAATATGGCAGACGCCTCCTGCACATAGTAGCCTTTCTGTATGCTTGACATGATGTTCAGCATACCAGAGATCGTGATCTGGCTGATCACATCTTCAGCCAGATCATCGGCTTCAACTGTTTTGAGGTTTCTGTCATTATCCACCACATGAGCAAAGTCTTGTCTGTCTGCTTGTAGGTAGACTAAAGGATCAGTCGTCTCACAAAGCTCATTGATAGTACACATATTCCTGGACAGACTGTCCTTCTTTGATTCCAGCTGTTGGATAAGATCAGAGACCGATAGTGACACCTGTTCTTGTTGCCTGAAGATCTCGTTCAAAACCCGATTCTCCAAATAATCTATCTTTGTACTAAGGTCTCTAAACTGGGCGCCGATTCTCACTATAATACCGATTGATTTTTCTGGGATGTTCTTTAGATGATCCTGGAGACATTGGACTCTGTCTTCAATCTCTTCACTTTCTTTGAGCATACAGTCTCGAATAATCCTTAGTTTTTCTTGTTTCTGTTTAAAGGCTTCATTCAATAATTCAACTTTGTGTCCTCTGTGCTTCTCGCCCAGGCAACACAAAACACACAAACACTCAGCATCCTCAGTGCAGTAATACACGAGGACTTTCTTGTGCAGAGAGCATTTACTCCTCTTCAAGGACTTTGTTGGTTGGATTAAGGTATGTTCTGGGGACTTGCTGTGTACCGTCAGGTGAAGGTCACACAGCGAAGCGTCACACAACAGGCATGTTTTAGTAGCAACCACAGGAGTGTGAACACAGTACGTACAAAATACCTCACAGTCTTCCTGTTCCTCCTTAGAAAGGAAATGCTCTGCTATGTTACACAGAGTGGTGTTCCTTTGCAGCACAGGTCGTTCCTGAAACTCAGTTCTGCATTGAGGGCAGGTAAAGGCTGCAGATCCCTCTTGTGTATCTAGCACGGCCTCAATACATTCCTGGCAGTAGTTGTGTCCACATGTTAGTGTCACAGGATCGGTGAAGAGGTTTAGGCAGATAGGACAAGTCAGCTCTTCTTTCAGATCAGCAGAAGCCATTGTTGTATGGGGGCAGGAGGACTGACTACTTCCGTGGGGCGTGTTCTAGCTTCATGTACGCAGCTCCTGAAGGCTTCGGATTTCACTCCCTGTTAACTCCTTGCATACTTTCACACCAGAGTTTTTGCTGGATCAGTCATGGATCAGCAAAAATGCTTCAGTCATGATAATACAACCGTCTGCATATGTTCTGAATGGATCCGGTTGTATTTTCTTTAAAAATAGCCAAGACTGATCCATCATTAACTCCATTGAAAGTCAATGGGGAACGGATCCATTTTCGGTTGTGCCTGAGAAAACGTATCCGTCCCCATTGACCTAGGCTCCATTCACATGACCGTTGTGTTTTGCACATCCGCAAAACACTGAAACTGGCCCATGTGTGTTCTGCAATTAGTGGACCACACATGCCACGGCTATCATAGAAATGCCTATTCTTGTCCGCAATCACTGACTTGCCGCGGTATGGAGCAACGGATGCGGACAGCACACAGCGTGTTGTCTGCATCTTTAGAGGCCCCATAAAAATAAATGGGTCCGGATCTGAGCCGCAAAATATGTGGTTCGGAGGCCAGGAAAACAGTCATGTGAATGTAGCCTTACAATATGAGTCGTGACAGATCTGTCTTGCTCTGCATCCCATACATTGACAGGACTGAAGTGTTGAGCGAGCTTCAGTTATAAGTGACTTATGTAGCATTCTGTAAATCGGGTGTATACCAAACAATTGCCCTATTACGTCAGGCTTATAGGGGTTGTGTCACTTCTGTAAGTGGCATTTATCATGTAGAGAAAGTTACATTTCAGGCACTTACTAATGTATTGTGATTGTCCATATTACCTCCTTTGCTGGCTGGATTTAAGCTTTATTTGGAGATCTGGCAGGCTGTTCCGGCACAAAGCAGCCTGCTGTATCTCCTGGAAATGGTGTTGCCGGATCTTTTATTGTACTGCCGGATTCCCTTTGGCTTCAATGGGGTATGGGCGGTGATTCAGCCGATTTTCAGCAAAAATGCTGGGTTTCAACCAGAACTAAACTGTTCCGTCCAGCCTAAACCAGCATTTTTGCCACAAATTGGTCGGATGCCCACCAGACCCCATTGCAGTCAGTCAATGGGGATCAGCAGTGAAATAGAGGATCCAGCAACACCGGATCCTGGAGATCCAGCAGGCTACTAGTGGCAGTAATGCCTGCTGGACCTACAAATGGAGATGTGAGCAGAGCTTTATTTTTCCATCACATTATACACTGCTTGTTTCCAGGGATTGGGACCAGCCTGCAATTCAGCAGAGATCAAAACACCTGCCTCTCCGATAGCCAGGACGATGGGAACGCACATTGGCATGTATGAGCAGGAGCTCCCGTCCACCTTGTATATGCACTGCGGCGGTGGCCATCCCTGCACATTATAGGAAAGAGCTGGCCTGGACCATGGGAGTGCGCATACGCACACATGCACAGCAGCCCCCATCCAGACCACCTCGTATCTGTGTCGAAATAGTGGCTGCAAAGCCTGGAAACAAACAGTGTATAATGCAATGGAACAATGAATCAAGACAGCAAAGGAGGCAATATGGGACACTCTCAATACATTAGTATCTTTGTCCATATGATAATTGCCATTTGCTGAAGTGGGAGAACCCCTTTAATAATAATGGAAAAGGCAAGCTTGTTACCATAGGGTGGCATACCTCCCAAGTTTAGAAATGGAGAAAGAGGGACAATTTGCGCGGTGCAAATTTTTTCGGCACTAGGCCACGCCTCTAACTCAGCCCAAAACTATACACCTAATCCCACCCAGTCCCCTTACTGACCCACATAGTAATTATTCTCCAGTTATGTGCCTCCCAGTACTATGCCCTGTTATGTGGCCCCCTGTAATGTTGTGCCCACAGTAAGCCACTCACAGAAAGTTGAAAAAAAATGACCACCATATACTTACCTTCTTCCTAGCAGCATCACCAGCAGGACATCGTCTTCTCTAGTCTGGAGGAGGAGCCAAGGCTGACTGCCGGCCTTGCCCGGCCCCCAGTCCAGACCGAAGGCATGGAGAGCCTGCAGGGGGGACGGGAGAGAGAATGGATGAAGCAGCGAGCCGATGCCGGCTCTCTGCTTCATGACCATACAGGCAACGGTCTCTGCGTCCTATGGACGCAGGGACAGCTGCCATAAACTGGGACATACCTCCCCCGTACCGGGACAGCCACTGCAATCTGGGACTGTCCCACTGGATCCTGGACGGTTGGGAGTTATGGGATGGGGGTCTTCAACCTGCAGCTTTCCCCCACTACTTCCTGCATGCCTTGACAGCCAAGTGGTCTTTCGACAGCTGAAGAGCCGCATGTTGCAGAATCACATGTCTGTCCCTTTCCTCTGGTCCTGGGCAGGGATATAGGCAACATGGCATTAGTAATCCAAGGAGTGAAAGCTCATGTGCCAAACCAGGCAGTCCCAGGACTGGGGAAAGAAGAGGATGTACAGGTTTAGACCAGCACCAGGGTGAAGCCTATTGCTGTATTGTATTCTAGTTTTTTTTTTTTAGTGTGTTTTACCTCCACTGGCATTTATGGTTCTCAGTCCCTTTCCCATTGAAGAACGAGTTGTACTTGCACGGTTACTCTTCATTATAGCCTATGAGCGATCAAGGGCATCCCCATGTCATCTACCATGTATGTACTACTCACAATGATCACACAGGGTTGTCTGAGATCCTGGGCAAATCTGTCGACACCCAGAGCACAGCGTGAAGTGAAAGTCACCAAGAAGGTGCGTCACCTTTTCTTTTTGGCTCGTATCTCTCCAGCTATTACTTTTATTTTTTATTCATGTGGCTGTATGAGGCCTTACTTTACATGAGAGAAGCTTTTTTCGGTCGTTTATAAATTGCATTATACATATAGATTGCTATGTAAGCTTAAATTACAGTATTTTTCAGTTTATGCTACGCACCTCATAAGATGCACCCAGGTTTTAGAGGAGGAAAACCTGAAAAAGAAAAAAAAAATCTTCATCAGATCTCTGATTAGACTCCCCAATCTTCAGACCTCAGATCAGACCCCCCCCCCCCAGACTCCCAATCCTCAGACATAAAACTAGACCCTGCACTCACCACTCCCCGAGCAGCACTGTGACCTTATGATGCACATAGCGCCTTTTTTTTTTTGTTTTGTTTTTAAGTTAAGGTTATGGTGTTTTAAAGTGGTTGCCCAGTTTCAGGATGAAAAAAACAACATGGAGGTGCCACTTACCAGGGGCGGATTGGCTATAGACCTTACAGGGAAATTTCCCGGTGGGCCGATGCCCAGGGGCCCACCTGAGCCCTCCTCATGGCCAGCCAGTGGAAGTTTTTGGGGAGATATTTTGTGCTGCTGGCAGTAAATTGTGATGGACTGTGGTATTTGGATCTGTTGGGTGGTATAATGTGCTATAATATGGTACTACTGGCCTTACCTACTTGTGTTGGCCCTGCCTTCCATCAATTTGGACCCAACTATAAAACAGGGCCACTTTTTGTAATTTTTCCAGGGCCACTTTAAGTTCCCAGTCCACTTACAAGAGAGTAGTAATTATTACGGACTTGGTAGATTTCTCCCAGCTGGGATCTGTTTACCAGACTGCAGCAGTGATGTCATATCAACAACACATGACTGCTGCAGCCAATCACTGGCCTCATCAGTGCTCCACAGTCACGTGTTGTCGACATAACATGTAGCTGTAGCCAAGTAAGCATATCCCAAGCAGGATAACCAAAGCGGATCTGCCATGTAAGTAAGTAATGATCAATTCTTTATTAGGATTCCCTGCCTCGTTGTGATTGTCTAGTGGTTGGTCACCAATATTCATCCTTGATGCTTCATATTTGTAAGGTGGTAGAAAACCTGGGTTCCAGTGACAACCAATGCCGTTTATGGTTTGATATTGTCAGATTTAAGGCAGTCATACAGTATTCTACCCCCATTTTAGATATTAGAAAGCCTAACTTGAATAAAATGGGTGAGTTTTTAAACAAACTGAAAAAAGGGTGAGATAAAACAGCAGTAGTGTCCAATGGAATCTAATAAAAATGGCCAAAATGTACATGGGACAACTCAAACCATAGGGTGTTCTTCTACTTTTTCTGAAGTGGTAAGTACCCCAAAGCTTACTTATGACCACCACATCTGGTGGGGTTGTCGAGTGTACATAATTGGCCTAATAAACTCAACCAACCTCCAATCATGGCACCAAAGGTCCTGTTACTTAGGCCGATACAAGGCCAATATCTAAAACCTGTTGAAGACCTACAATTGGTCGACCATAGCTTGGTTTACAAGACCTTTATCATGGCCCAATACAAAGAACGATGTTCGCTGAATTATTACCATCACACACCCTGTATTCAGTTTGCAAGTTGTTGGGAGCACAACCCAGTGATGTCATATTTACATGGGGCAATTATTGGGAACAAGCATTTGTACAAATGTTCTTTCCCAATGTCAGCTGCACGCATGAAGAACGTTTGGTTGATAATTTGCCGAATGAAGTCAACAAAGAGAAAAAGTATGTACCAAGTCTCCAGAATTGTCTAAGCTGCCCAATGTTCAAGAAGAAGCCAAGGGCTACGACTATGAGGAGACTACCTAAGTGACTGATTTCTTTAATGAAGAAACCACCACAGAAGACGACTACCAGGCCTACAAAGTTGACAAGGTCATTGTACATGAAATGGTTGTGAACAGTGAAAAAGTCGACCGTCAGCAGCAACAAAGAAAGAGGGAGCAAGGAAAATCATCTGAGCTACTTGAAAAAGTTGATGTTCTCCTTAGAAGACTCAAGGACCAGGTGGAATTTACACTTGAAATGATCCAAAAGTGACATCTCCAAGTATAAAGAGAAACTTTCATCCCATTTCTTACATTGCGCCATACAAGGAGTCGTCCAGAGTTATGATCAGCATGTCTGGTGAGGATTGTGAGATACACATCACATCTGAAGAAATCTTTATATCATGCTCAGTTTAGATTTTTCTTGTATTTTTGTTATCGCGATGATTCCTGTGATTACCAATATCTTTATTTCATAGATGTTAAAACGACACAAGTCTTAACAACCTCTATTAGTGATGTGCAGTGATCACAGTGATGCTTGCTTTTCGGGCAATACAAGAGCTAAATTATATTTTGTAAAAAAATTTGTAAAATCTTCTATGAAACATATTATCGTTGAGTATTAAGCCGTATATGTAGGAAGCCATTTTTCAGACCACCAGTGATGTACCTTTCCATCTCTATGATCAGCGAAACACAGATTCAGCCTCATATCGACTGTACGTACAAAGAGGATGGGCTTTATGTAATGTAATGGAGCCGTGCGTCCTACAAATTATAAAATTATGGGAATTACTTTATATGTAGAGGAAGAAAGAAGCTGTACATATGGCACCCCAGCCAGGGTCAGATTGGAACACCAGAGCTCTGCATAGGTCGGTAGAACAATCGCTGATGTCATCTGCACACCATAAGAATCATGGTTACGTGTCAATGGAACGAAGCACCAAAGCAATAAAAACAAAGGGGGACATTTATCAAGACAGGTATTTTCTTCATTGGTCTCCCCCCCCCCCCCCCCCCGTGCCAAAAGAGGATGCGCCAAAATTTATGCAGAGGCGCACAGCTCATTCACAGACTATATAACAGTGTACAAAAAATAAATAAATTCTATGTCTCCTAGCTGCTGTAGCTTTCTGTCTTTATTCACGCCGCCGCCTTTTATCACCACGTCTGAAAACTTGGGGGGGGGGGGGAAACAAACAAAATTTGGGACTCTTTAACCCCACAAAAGTGGTATATATATATAGCATAGTACGTGCCCCCTAAATGTCCCTCTTTAAAGAAGAACTCCCGCAAAAAATTGTATTCCATGTCCTGCTAGAAATGTACATGATATAATCTGTAGTGAATGTCATTTTCTTACCAGTAGCTGAATTTTTGAGTTATATCATCCTGAAATTTCTTATCTGTGTCATGTGACTAGGAATTAGACTCACCAACTCACACAGAGACTTAGAGAATTAGACTTCCTGTCCACACATGTATTCCTATGGGAGCCTCACTTTCAGTCTCATAGGAATGAATAGAGCAGTAACTGGCTTTCTGTCCTGGGTCAGTTGGAGGTCAGGGAGTTGGTCACATGACCCAGCTACAATAAGAAGAGAGTGGAAACTCTCAATTTCAGCCTCTGACAAGAAAATGACATTCACTACAGATTACATCATGCACCTTTCTAACAGGTCAGAGTTCTTCTTTAAGAGCCTTGTGTTGATGAAGGAGACAAAGGGGTAAAAACAGGGGACTACATGACTGGTAAAACACAAATATTTATTCTAGACGTTTCCTTGAACACACCCAGTTGACTATAAAAACAAGACACAATAAAAAATCTTGCAGGACAAGGTAAACTGTGAAGGAAAGGTGACATTACACGTAGAAGCAAACAGAGTTACTCACTATGAAAATATTGGACGGACAGTTTCACTTTGCATTGAGACACGAGACATAAAAATGGTATTGGAAACTTGTGCTATGGAGAGTCATAATATCTAAAGGGTAATGCAGAGGATGTTTTAGGGAATATGAAATTATCCACAGACATGAGTAGAGGAAGACGACCAAATCAAAATGGGGTTGACCCTTTTTGGTGGCTTCGGGCAGTCTTGTATCTCATTGTGCCTTATCATATCAAGACAAATTCACTAAACAGAACAACCCGGTGCCCCTCCTATTTCACTGAAGATCCATCGAATCCCCGGAGCCTCTTCTGCCATTCAAGATGGCCATAACTCTCCTCCAACTACCTGATGTATACTGCCCATGAGTAGCCCAAGACACTCCCTGCTGCCCTCAGATTGGTCACCAACAACACTCAGACTTCTATTTTTCCACTGTCCAACACCTTCATGAACAGCTTAAGAATAATAAATCAGCAATGAGAAATTTACTGTATTAAAATGATAAAATCTGGCAATTGTGTTACTATTCCTACACCCCGCTACTGTCTCTAATGGGCTAACTTAAATGCCATCCTGTGTATTTCTTTCCAGGTCCTTTACATTGTGCAGTGATATTATTGTTATGCAACTATTACATGTAATATGCCTGGTTCACCAGCAGGTGGCAGAGTAAATGGCAGAGCTATCCTTAGACAGAATGGACCTCACCATTCCATGATCTCAGCAATTTAACTAACTACCCTCTGCCTCTCGATTTGGTACTGTATCATCCTCCTGGTTCCAACCATTTTCTGTATGACTTTGCTTTTGTCTGGCTTTCATCTGTTTTGCACCTTAGTAGGATAGGGAACGTCAACCAGTTGCGGACTTGTGACTGATGACTCACAGGATCAAAAGACACCGGTGCAGAACATTGAAGGATCAGGCAAAACTGTAGTCAGGGACAGGTTGTGGTCAAGGAAGGCAGAGAATGTGTGATCTGATAAGTGACGAGTACGAGTTCAGGGTAGGCAGCTCAGAGTAAAGGCCCTTTTAGACGGGCCGATGTGTCTCCCTGCCCGAGCGCCGATCAGCGATATCGGCGCTCGGGCAGGGAGCCTTTACATGGCCCGATGAATCGAGCGCCGGGCCGCACGAGTGATCGCTGTATCGCTCGTGCGGCCGGGAAGCTCCATACTGTCAGGCGCACATCGCCTGTTTACACAGGCCGATGTGCGCCCGACAGATTGGATCTTTTGTAGAAACCAAAAGATCCAATCAGCCGACGAACGAGCGTTTTGCTCGTTCGTCGGCTGATTAGGGCCACTTTTACACGGGCCGATTATCGGCACTAGCGTTCCTAGGAACGATTTTTCGGCCGATAATCGGCCCGTGTAAGAGGACCTTAAGGCTCCATTCACACGTCCATATTTTGTTTCCTTGTCCGTTCCTTTTTTTTGCAGACCGTATGCGGAACCATTCATTTCAATGGGTCCGAAAAAAAAAAAAAAACACTCCGTATGCATTCCGTTTCCGTATGTCCGTATTTCCGTTCCGCAAAAAAGATAGAACTTGTCCTATTCTTGTCTGTTTTGCTGACAAGGTTAGGCTACTTTCACACTTGCGTTTGCGAGATCCGTCACAGGCTCTCACAAACGGTCCTAAATTGATCAGTTTTTCCCTAATGCATTCTGAATGGAAAAGGATCCGTTCAGAATGCATCAGTTTTGCTTCAGTTCAGTCTCCATTCTGTTTTGGAGGCGGACACTAAAACGCTGCTTGCTGCGTTTTGTTGTCCGCATGAAGAAACTGACGCAAACGGATCCGTCATGACTCACAATGTAAGCCAATGGGGACGGATCCGTTTTGTCTGACACAATAGAAAACGGATCCGTCCCCCATTGACTTTCAAGGGAGTTCATGACGGATCCGTCTTGGCTATGTAAAAGATAATACAAACGGATCGGTTCAGAACGGATACAGACGGTTGTATTATCATGACGGATCCGCTTGGGAGAGCCTGGACGGATGTCACAAACGGATCCTGCAAACGCAAGTGTGAAAGTAGCCATAGGCATTGTTACAATGGATCCGCAAAAAAAACAAAAACAAACGGAAACACGGATGACATACGGAACGTCATCCGTATATTGCAGATCCGCAAAAACGAACGGAAAACACTTATGAACGTGTGACTAAAGCCTTAGGCCTCATTCACACGTCCGTATAATGTGTCCGCATCCGTTTCCGCAATTGCGGACAATTATGCGGATCCATTCATTTCAATAGGTCCCAAAAAAAATGCGGACAGTACACCGTGTGGTGTTCGCATCCGTGTGTCCGTTCCGACTGTCTGCATAAAGAAATCCTCCTGTCCTACTTTTCTCCCAAATTGCGGTCCGCAGCACAATGAAAGTCTATGGATCCGCAAAAAATGCGGAAGACATGCGGAAAGGCATCCGCATGTCATCCGTATTTGCGGATTCCGTTCCAGGAGGGGGTGAAAAAAATAAAAAAATAAAATGTTATTCATCCTTTCCGTATGGATACATCCTTTCCGTTTTTTACGGAAAAACGGAACGGATATCCTGGAAAAACTGAGTTTTTTGCGGAACAACGGATCCGCAAAAAAAACTGACCGTTTTCTAGGATGTGCAAAAATACGGACGTGTGAATGGGGCCTTAGAATGTAGATCAGGGTGAAGAGTCAAATCTGGAAAACAGGCATTCCGTTAAGTATTCAGTCATGGAATTGCGTTAGGGTCCATGGTAACTGAATCCATAACGCAATTCAGCATATACCATAAATATGAAGTTCGCTCATCCCCAATTATAATCCTGAAAACAGTCACTTTAAGGTATGATCTCATACTGAATAACTAGAGCCCAACTGGGAAGCTTCCTTCACTCTATAAAGCACTCAGCATTCCTATCTTGTTATATATCCCAATTATGCTCCAGAGCTACACTCACTATTCTGCAGGCTGCAGAGCTGAAATCTAACATTCTCTGCCTGTTCGGAATGTGTAGAAAGTATATATTGATGCTGTAAAATTTTATGTGCTCTAGAACTGTCCTGAAGAGGTAGGAACTCTGCTTTCAGAGGAAGGTGTGAAAGATATGAATTATGAGCAGCAGAATTGTGAATTTCAAGGCTATAAAACAGGCTGCAACTCGAGATCCGTGCAAAACAAAGAACATTTATTTACAAGTGTCAAACTTTTTTCTCTCAAGTCAACAGATAAAGATAAATTAACATTTATTCAGCAGATGTCGGCTGCAGCATCCACATCTCATTGCCTTTGACGTCAGTATTCACATTTCTGTCTGTATTAGGATCCTTCCCGGTTTCTCACTGGAGGCAGCTCGATATACAGTATATTGAAACAAACCTAACTTAAGACCCTCACCCAAGCATTGGCCCATACAACAATCACTGGGTACAGAGCCTCTGTGAAGGTGGCATTGTAAGTATATAAGTGTCTCATGGAGTCATCCAGCTCGTAGAAAGACAGCTGTCCAGCCATGTAATCCAGGTAGATCCTCACTTTATGGCAGTAAGGCCGGTATGCTAATGGGATCTCTTTCCGGTCATGTCTTACTGAATATAGCTTATTAATTCCACGCAGACCCCACGACTTCTTATTATTTCCAATGAGGGAATATTTTCCTTTTCTTCCTATACTTGGATAGGTCATCCCCACTCTCCATCCTCCCTCCTTACTTACTTCTACATCCCAGTAAAGTCTTCCATCAGAAAAACCCTTCATGCTTAAAACTCTACGAATCGCAAATCTGTCCCGGGTTACGGGACGACCCAGATTTACTTCTGACCAGGAAGCTGTTTTTAGGTCATTTGAGATAAATACATCATTAGAAGCAGTGTTCACATCCAGCAATATGCCAGAAGCCTCCTGCACATAGTAGCCTTTCTGTAGGCTTGACATGATGTTCAGCATACCAGAGCTCAGGGTCTGGCTGATCACATCTTCAGCCAGATCATCAGGTTCGGTCATTTTTATGTTATTGTTGTTATTGGACAACGCCTCAGCAAAGACCTCTCTGTCTGCCTGTAAGAAGAGTAGAGGATCCATCATTTGACACCGCTCATCTATAGTAGATATTTTAGTGGAAAGATTGTCCTTCTTTGATTTCAGCTGCTGGATCAGTTTAGAGACAGAGAGTGACACCCGACCTTTTTGCTTAGTGATCTCTTTCAGAACCTGATTCTTTAACGTATCTTGCTTCATCGTGAGGTTTCTAAAATGGGTAGAGACCCTCTCCATAACACCGGCTACTTTTCTTGGGAGGCGATTTACGTGGTCCTGTAGATATTGGACTCTCGTTTCAAGCTCTCCTCTTTCTTTGACGATATTTTCTCGAATAATCCTTAATTTCTCTTTTTCCTGTTTAAAGGCTTCATTCAATAATCCAACTTTGTGTCCTCTGTGCTTCTCGCCGAGGCAACAAGAAACACACAGACACTCAGCATCCTCAGTGCAGTAATACACAATGTCCTTCTTGTGCACAGAGCACCTACCGCTTTTGAGGGAATTTGTTGGTTGGATTAAGGTATGTTTTGGCGACTTGCTGTGTCCTTCCAGGTGAAGTTCACACAGTGAAACTTTGCACCACAGACACGTTTTCGAAGCAACCACAGGGGTCTCACAGGATGTACAAAATACCTTACACTCTTCCTGTTCCTCCTGAGAAAGAAAATGCTCCGCTATGTTACACAGTGTGGTGTTCCTCTTCAGCACAGGACGTGTATGAAACTTTGCTCTGCATTGAGGGCAGGTATTGGATACAGATGGCTCTTGTGTATCTAGCGCGACTTCAATACACTTCTGGCAGAAGTTGTGTCCACACTGCAGAGTTACGGGATCGGTGTAGAGTTGAAGGCAGATCGGGCAGGTCAGCTCATCTTTCAGGTCAACAGAAGACATCGTATGACCAAAGGAGGAACTCAGACTGAAGGCCTCCACAGGGTGTGATCTATCTTCATGTACACGACTCTGGAAGTAGACCAAAACATGCCATGAGTAAGGATGATTGATATTACCTGAAATGCGTAAGCCTGTGTCTACTGTAACGTGTTTTTTGTATTTTAAGATCAGGCAAACTGGTAACCAAATACCAGGGTACTGGTTTGTGGTCTCCAACCTGTGGCCTAGCTACTGCAATATTGCTCCCAGTATCCAAGAAGTCTTACAACATTCAGAGCCACAGGTTGCAGAACATGCTTGCCACCATTACATCTATTTTATGACACAGTGCCCAGTCTGAGATGGCAACGGGAAAGGGTGGGTTTCAAGGATTCTGAGTTTGCCCCTCTATATTTCTGGTCATCCTACCATCCACTTGTTACCAACCACTGTCCGTCCTTAGACTATGTTACAACTTCACCACCATCTATTCAAGTCTACTGCAAGTGAGCGCAACCTTGGGTTTCAGAGCAGGAAATTCCATCAATCCTTGCAGGGGACCAAGGTGAAGAATGCATAATGTCTCTATGCCTCGGCTCAGCCTTCGTCAACTGGATTCTGGTTTGGAGAAATCACTGCTACACCAGCAAATTAACAGGAAGGAGAGCCACCATTTCCACCTGCAGGTTATGACTGTGTAGACCATGTACCATAGTTCGGTGCACCTGTACGTGGGGAAGGCCATGTGCAGCCCTGTTCCATCTCAGTAAGGGCCCATGCACAGGTCATAGCCGTTTTGCAGTCTGCAAATCTCAGATCCTCAAAATACAGATCCTGGCCAAGAGTGCCCCCCCATTCCCCGGCAAATTGGACAAGAATAAGACATGTTGACTTGAACGGGTCTGCATTCGACATGCAAGAACATGCAGATCGGATGCGGCCCACACCATGGTCATGTGCATGAGCCCTAAAGTTGACATTTATACTTCTACACTTGGGCTGTGTCTGCGACAGATCCTGCACCTACTCATCCACTCAGATCTCTTCACATTTGGAAGTAATGAATGGACCCAGGGTAAGCACCCAACAGGATGCATACACCTCCTCAGGTCACGAGTTCCCCACCATTGGCTTAAAGGGGTTGTCCGAGGTACATAACTCAGGCAGCAGCTGTAAGTGTGATGCAACAGAAGCGTTTGTTTTCCTGGCTGCAGCAGTGACATGCTTTGCACACCACATCACTGCTACAGCCAATCACTGGCCTCATCAGGGACGTACTGCATACTGCTGACGTCAGGGATGGGCTGTGCAGGGGACGTCACCATTGCAGCCAAGAAGATGTCAGCTGGAATCATTTGAGGAGAAACATGAAGACCAGTCAAAAAAAAAAAAAAAAAAAAATTTTATAAATATATAAAGAATATATATAATATATATATATATATATATATATATATATATATAATATATATAATATATATATATATATATATATATATAGTTTTTTAGGGCTTGGGTTTATAATGTTCAAGGTGGAAGGGGAAGGAGAGGCAGAGACCTGATGTTACAGATGCTACCCACGAGTCTGGTGCTGGCCCTGGCACTGCCCTTCACAGATGGTAATGCTGAAGACCTGTCCACTTATTTGACAGGCATTACTGACAACCACCATCATCTCTCAGCCTCCCAGAAGCATCAGCCCTCTTCTCTCCCATATTTCCTCTGGTTTATATTCAGCCTTTGACCCAATGACTGAAGTATCCAGGCTCTTCTTCTCACCCCACTAAGGCTTCATTCATACGTCCGTATTTGAGCACATCCTGGAAAAAGGTCAGTTTTTTTCGAATCTGTTGTTCCGCAAAAAAAAAAAAAAAAAAAAAACCCACTCAGTTTTCCAGGACATCCGTTCCGTTTTTCCGTAAAAAACAAAGGATGTATCCATATGTCATCCGTCTTTTGCGGATCTGGGATGAACAACATCTGTACCTTTTCTTTTCTCCCCTCCTGGAACAGAATCCGCAAATACGGATGACATGCGGATGCCTTTCCGCATTTTTTGCGGATCCATAGACTTTCATTGTGCTACGGACCGCAATTCAGGAGAAAAGTAGGACAGGAGGATTTCTTTATGCGGACAGTCGGAACGGACACACGGATGCGGACACCACACGGCATTTTTTCGGGACCCATTAAAATGAATGGATCCGCATCCTATCCGCAATTGCGTAAACGGAAAGGATGCGGACGTGTGAATGAAGCCTAATAGTGATCCCATTTCCCCACACCTGATTTGCAATCACAATTTATCTAACTACCCAAAACCTCATTAACCGCCTAACTATTTTGCCAGACTAGAGCTTCAGCAGTGGGAAAAGTAGCTCCCTGGAGGGGGGAGGGCTGCTTTAGATGCTGCTACCACCTGAATAGTAGCAGCTAGAAACATGCAACTGGTCTTGTTTGAAAGCAGACAGTCAAAGCTTTCAGACAATACCAAAATGACAGCAATATGTTCAGGACAGAGAAAGATCACTGGTACTGGTAGCAGCTAGTCTACCATTGAGGAGATATCACCATGTAAAGCAGCCCTCCCTCCTCCAGTTAGCTACTTTTCACAGTGCATAGGTGGTTAAAAAAAAAAAATATATATATATATATATAATATATATATATTTTAGATCTCAACATGTCAAATATTGACCATAGCACAGATTTGCTCTAAAATTCTACAAATGCCTACAGTAAGCCATCCATATTGCCCATTTCCAGTAATCTCATCCCACACAAACTATGGGCGCTCAAAAATTTACTGCAATCTGTAAACCTTTGTAGGTTAAAAGGAGCTGTTCATGTAATTCATTCTTCAGCCAATATGCCACAGATAAAGCTCAGCAGGTAAGAGTTAAAAGGAAGAAGAAAAAAAAAAATCCCCACACCCTTTTCAGGGAAATCGAAACTTATGTCTTGAGAGGTGGAGTTCTAGCAAGTTACAAAGGAAATACGTTGCTCTCCGCATTGTCTTCACTGCCCTCACTAGGCTTCCAGCAATGGCTTTAGCTGCTCTGAAAGAAGAGCTGACCTGCTCCATCTGTCTGAACATTTATACAGATCCTGCAACACTGAAATGTGGACACAGCTTCTGCCGGGAGTGTATAGAGAACGTGCTGGAAACGCAGTCCGCATCTGAAAATCTTACAAGCTTTACTTGTCCTGAATGCAGAGGGGAGTATCAGGAGTTCCCAATGCTACAGAAGAATGTAAGTCTACATAACATAGCAAAGCATGTCCTCTCCGCCAAGCAGGAGAAGGCAGTAGTAGAGATCTATTGCACTTACTGTATTCGGTCGCAGGTACCAGCTATTAAAACCTGCCTCTTGTGTGAGGCTTCATTGTGTGATGACCACCTGAAGGTACACAGCAAGTCTACAGAGCACATCCTCATAGACCCCATCACATCAACAGCGAACAGAAAGTGTTCAATTCATGATAATGTCCTGTTGTATTATTGCACAGAGGACTCCTCGTGTCTCCGTCTCCTGTAGCCTGGCTGGAGAACACAAAGGTCACCATATTGAATCACTGAACGAAGCCTCCGAGAGGATGAAAGAAAGTCTGAGGGATCTTCTGAGAAATCGGACTTCAAACAGACATGAGACCAAAAGACGTATCCAAACATTGCAAAATCTAGAGACAGATATGATGGAAAAAGCAGTTGGCATAAAGGATATGATCACCACCCTCTTTAGTGATATCAAAAGACAATTAGATTTATTACAGAGTAAAGTATTTTGTGAGCTGTCCAGTCAAGAGGAGCGTGTGTCACTCTCAATCTCTGACCTGATTAAGCAGCTGGAAACTGAGAAGGACAAAATGTCTGTGGAGATTAATCAAATTGAGGAGATGTGCAATATGACTAACCCGTTAGCTCTACTGCAAGCTGGAAAATCAAGTTTCCCTGAAATGGACAAAAAGACTGTAAACAAGGAAAACGATGTCCTCCATTCTATAAATGGCTTGGATGAAGGCCGGATCTCAGCTACCTTCTACAAAGGTTTAGCAGATATTGTGACTGGGATAAAGAGTTCATATGTCCCAGCAGACTCAAACATTTTATTGGATGTAAATACAGCGCCAATAAAGACAGCGCCAATAAATACAGCGCCAATAAAGGCAGCGCCAATAAATACAGCGCCAATAAAGGCAGCGCCAATAAAGGCAGCGCCAATAAAGGCAGCGCCAATAAAGGCAGCGCCAATAAAGGCAGCGCCAATTTTAGATACTTCCGCAGACTTAACACTAGGACCTCTTTCAGTATGGAACATAGACGGACAGAAGAGATTTCTACCTCCTCAGAGTTTAGAGATGCCTTTTTAGAGAACTTTTACTACAGGTCATTATTGGGAACTTGAAACAACAAGAACTGGAACCTTCAGGTTAGGGGTGGTTTATTCCACCGCAGACAGACAAGGGGAACCATCATTCATTGGAAATAGTAATAAGTCTTGGGGTTTGCGTAGGTGTAAAGATCATTATTAATTTCACATACCTCACGAGCCCTCCAGTCAGACTCTAGCAATATATCTGAATTACGAGGCTGGACAGTTGCCATTTTATGAGCCGAGTGACCCCATTAGACACCTCCACAGAACCAGTTCACCCTGCATTTCTCATACACGATCACTGCTGGATAAGAATTATCACTTAGATGTGGACAAATCAGTCTAGTCCTAGATCATAGATCAGTCTGATTAGGGACCTCCACTTGCCAACATTTGCTTTTGACACAAGCCAAATCTTTGATCCATAGTAGCTTGGTTCCTAAATTTCTGCATGCGCTTCATTTATCCACACATCCTTATGTTATCTGATTAGCTTCCCCTTCATTTCAGCCACAAATAAATCTTCCCCCACCACCACTAAATTGTAGGGCGGCAAAGAATGATATTTCACACTATGTAATTTTCCATGGAATGTCTTTGGTTATGCTTCTTCTGAACAATCACATGATGTAAAAGTCTTTATAACTGTGTCTACCTGCCATGGTAATAAATTGGTTTCCCCCACGTCAAGTTGTTTTTCTTACCTTAACGCAAAGTAAAAATATTCCTCTTAGCATTTCTGAGAATTATTTTAACTAAAGAAATGACTGGCTCGGGGGCAGAGCATTAGGGGAGGCTGGAATGACGGGAGTTTGGTTAGTGAGTCCTGGGGAGGGGCGACTCGGTAATTTGAAATAGGGATGGGCTATAAAGGGGTTAAAATGGGAGGTGAAGCAGCGAATGGGCACCATTTTGTGAAAGGAGAACGAACAGCTCCCACCCTTCCTCCCTGTTCTTCTGGGGCAGCGAGGGTTTTTGTTTGGAGACAGGGAATGGATTTCATTGGTCACAAAGGAGGCGGGAGATTTGTCATGGTGGGAGGTCCTTGAAGTTAGAATACATTTCTGGTGGGGAGGATGGGAGGTCTCTACGGTCGGAGTTGGACTCCCCTGGCTGGCAGTTGGTTGTGGAAGGGTTAGGTGCCCATCAGTGGTGCCTCCAAGTTGTCGCTCATCGGGTGGAGGCAAGATGATGTACCGCGGACAGGGTTAGGCTTCGTTCACATCACCGTTCAGTCTTTCTGTTCTCCTGCTCCGTTTAGGACCAGGAGATCTGAAAGGACAGATTCGGGATATAACTGAGCCAAACAGACCGCACGGACCCCAATAAGTCCTGCATGCACAACTTTTGTCTCCGCTCCAAAATCATCTTCTGAGCAGAAACCCAACGGACCCCCTTATTGTCTATGGGCATAGTTCGGCTCAGTTATGTGCCGAATCCGTCCTTTCAGTTCTCCTGGTCCTAAATGGAGCCGGAGAACGGAAAGACTGAACAGTGATGCGAACAAAGCCTAAACCGACTATCTGGGGCTTCAAGGACCTTCCCCATACTTCGTTATATATATATAAAAAATAGGGGTTGTTCATATAACGCTGCATATGGGTTAATGAAATCTTATACTATTTAAATGGTTTAATGGTAATAAAACGTCCGCCGTGGCCGATAGAATCCAACTCAGTGTCCGTGTCTTAGATGGGTTAGGGTGAAAATGGGTGGGCTAGAGGTGCAGACACAGATGGGTATGCTCTTGCATTCAGGTAGTGTACAGAAGGTCGAACAGGACTTACCACTGTCATGAGTATGCAATATGGCGCTGGGCAGGTAGGGTCCCGATGTTAGTACAACGCTGGGAGGGGTGAATGAACACATTATAACTTGGCTAGAACTATCACCTGGCTGCTGTGCCAAGTACAGCCATACACTATATAGGGCTGCGGATAATCCAGTATATCTGGCTTTGTACATCATCATCAGGCTATACCTAGCTGTTGGGTGTTCACTCCACACAGTGGCTCCAGGTCCAACCACCAGGTTACTGGCAGTGACCGAGAATCATATTCACAAGAGGCTGCTTTCTCCAACAGTCGAGCGCACAAAGATGGCACCAATACATCTCCTTCCACAACTGTCCTTTGATCCGTCAGCTGCGACTGAGGAGATTTATTATTGCCAGTTTCAGGACTCCAGAAGGAATGCTGTTCAGCGCGCTCCTATGTGCTGAGTAAGGCTGGGAGATTTTGCAAAAAAGACCAAGGACTATTTAGGGTCCATTGTTGATTTTTTTTTTTTTTTACATATGTAGCTTTTTTTTGCAGGGCAAGATGTACTCCTCATTGATAGTATTTTAGAGCACATGGGAATTAAAGGGTTATCTGAAAATATTGAGCTATCCTCAGTATATGTCATAGATATCACATCGGCCTGGGTCCTGGCACCCCCCGCTGATCAGCTGTTTCGGGGAGCTGTAGCATTCACTGAAGCTCTGGTGAGAGCACTAGCCTCCTAGGTGCATACCAAGCACAGCGCCGCACGTAGTACAGTGGCTATGTTTGGTATTGCAGCTTAGCCCCATTGACTTGAATTGGGCTGAGCTGTAACTAGGCCATGTGACAGATGTTCAGCAACGTCACATGACCTGAGAAGAGGCCGCAGTGATCACAAAGTGCCCGACTTCTAACAGCTGATCTGTGGGGGTCCCAGGAGGTGATGGAACCCTGGTGAATGGATACCGATGACCTATTCAGAGAACGGGTCATCACTAGTAATTACCGGACAACCCCTTTAAAGCCCATTTATATGGGCTTGTTGAGGAGGTAATTATCTGGAATGGTTTGTTCCAGGTCAAAAATGGGCGGTTCAGAGAACGGGTCATCACTAGTAATTACCGGACAACCCCTTTAAAGCCCATTTGGGAGATTCTGGGGCAGGGCTTGTAGACCCTGAGGATACCAGCTACAACATTGGTAAGTGTGAGGCATCTGAAGGCCCTAGATACTGCAGTTAAACAGAGGGAGAGGTCGTCTTCTCACCATTGAATGTAATCTTGGGCTGCTGATGCATTGCCACACATGAGGAGCTAACAAAGTCTCTAGGCCTGCCATGACTATCATCCCTTCCAACTGTTGCAGATCTGGCAGGACAGTGCTGGATTTCGGTGATGGTCCCAGGTTGGCTGCGGTATGTCATGCTTTCCACTGTATCTGTATCCTAAGAACACAGATACAGTTGAATGCAAAAGGTGAAGCAGGGAGCTGTCAGCTCTCTACGTCACCATTCAACTGTCCTCGCTCTCCAACACAGTGAGTATGACAGTCAGACTTCATTGCGCCTTTAGAGCTTGGATGGGGAGTGTGGAGGCTGGGGATCATTCTCCTTCAGGGAATCAACCTGTGTGCTTTTCAGCTCAGCAGGTGCAATGACGTCAGGGTATTGTCCCTGCTGCTGAGGAGCAGGATGTTCTTCTCTTGTTAGAGAGACAGGGCTAGATGAATAGGTTCATTTTTTTTCTTTATTTAAAATTACTGTAAAGGGGGCATAATTACTGCGTGGGGCCACTAACAGGACTGGATGGCACTGGGCAGCGTTAGAGGCGTGGCTTCATGTAAAATAGATATAGAACATCCTGCTCTCCTCAGTAGCAGGCACAATGCCCTGACGTTATCGCGCCTGCTGAGCTAAAGAGCACACAGATTGATTCCCTGACCGTGGGACAGTCGCCAAAATCCGGGATAGTCGGAAGGGATTGCCTGCTCATCCAGCCCATGTAAATAGGCCTTAAAGGGGTTGTCTGGGAATTACTATTGATGACCTGTTCTCTGGATAGGTCATCAATATCAGATCGGCAGGGGTCCAACACCTGGGACCCACGCAGATCAGCTGTTAGAAGCCGGGCGCTTTGTGATCGCTGCAGCCCCTTCCTAGGCCATGTGACGTCACTGTACATCGGTCACATGGCCTACTTGCAGCTCAGCCCCATTGAAGTGAATTGGGCTGAGCTGCAATACCAATCACAGCCACTGTCCTACGTACGGCGCTGTGCTTGGAGATATGCCAGGAGCCATCTGCGCTCATCAGAGGCCATGTGAGTGCGGCATCTCCTTGTAACAGCTGATCGGACTCGGACCCCTGCAGATCTAATACTGATGACCTATCCTGAGGATAAGTTATCTTTTTCAGGATAACCCCTTTAAGAAATAGAGTAGATTTGCATTCTCAGGAAAGCAGCCAAGTCTCCCCCCCTGGATGGCAGTCTGGTTGGCCACAGTGGTCGTCAATCATGGGCCTGAGTTATGTGATCAGCTCAAGGGCATTATGACTACATATGGTGGAAAGGGGCTTACTGAGAAGAGATTATAGGAGTCAATAGAGATTATTGGAAAAATGTCTGTGTTCCCATGTAGAACTCCCTAATACGTCAGCATGTTATTGAAATTTAAGTCTAGCCAGGGGCAGAACCACTTAATAAATTCATAAAAAGGTGAGGCCTGACATTTCAGACTCGCCCTGATTTGGAATAAGGTAAAACAAGCTCCACTAGATTTCTGAGACATTTACAACTCGTCTATATTTTTTTTTTTGGAGAATGGCGTCTGCTGATGTGGCAGAAGGTCTCACCTGCTCCATCTGTCTGAATACCTGTGAGGATCCTATAAAGCTGAGATGTGGACACAACTTCTGCCGGGAATGTGTTCAGGACCTGCTGGATACCCTGGAGGGATCTGGAGATGTACCTGTCCGGAGTGCAAAGCCGAGTGTCGAGAACGTCCTGTTCTTCCAAGGAAACAGCTTGTGAGTGAAGATAATGGGATCTTCTGTACCGAATGCACATTTTCTCCTCCTCTACCTGCTGTGATATCTTGTTTGTACTGTGGAGCTTCTCTATGCGATAACCACTTGCGAGTCCACAGCAAGTCAGAGGAGCACGTCTTCACTAAACTGAACTTCACGTGTTCCACTCACAAGAAAGCCTTCACGTATTACTGTTCCGAAGACGCGGCTTGCATCTGCGTCACCTGCTTGCTTTCTGAAGAACATCGAGGACACCAGGTGGAGAAACTGGCTGACGCCTCGGATGAGAAGAAAGAAACACTAACATACGTTCTCGAGAAACTGGTCAAAAACAAAAGGGCTGCAGAGGAAAAAGTTGAAGACCTACAAAACTATCTAAGAGGAGCCCAAGAAAATGCACGTGGAGTGACCGAGAAAGTTGTGGCATTGTTTAGAGACGCTAGAAGAGAGCTGGACGTCCTAGAACACAAAATCCTCAACGACATCTCCAACCGGGTGGAGGAGGCCAGAGCTTCAGTCTGCGATCGCCTCCACGAGCTGGAAATACAGATAACGGAACTGTCCAGAGAAATCAGAGACATGGAGGAGGTATGCGCCATGACAGAGCCTTTGCTGGTCTTACAGAGATGGGAGTCTCTCAGTCATGCCCCCGATCCGGCTTGGAGTGATGTGGATGTAGGCCTGATCTCAGCGACTCTACACACAGCCCTATCAGATATTGTGACCAGGGGCGAAAAGGGGTTTCTACGTCCAGCAGACACCGGACATTGTGCTGACGTGAACACGGCTTCCGATGATATACATGTTACTACCGACCTCAAAAGTGCATCTGGGTCAGAGTTTAAGCAGAATCGGACAAAATTACCGGAGAGATTTCAGTACAACCAAGTTCTAAGCACCAGGAGCTTCCCTTCCGGTAGACATTTCTTGGAAGTGGAGACTTGTCACACCGGGAATTGGAGGCTAGGAATGTCCTACCCCAGCATTGCCAGGAAAGGCTACCACTCGCTCATCGGTCACAGTAACAAGTCGTGGGGTCTGTGCAGATACTTGAACCAGTATTTTGTCATACACGACAGGAAGGTCGTTCCGGTTCCCCACAAGCCATCTTCTCAGAGGTTGGGGATATTCCTGGATTACGAGGCTGGCCACTTGGGATTTTACGAGTTGTGCGATCCCATAAGGCACCTGCATACCTACAGCACCAAGTTCACCGAAGCTCTTTACCTTATACTTGGTGTGTACACGGGATGGGTAAGAATTAGGAACTAGTTCTAACAATCTGGGGACCGATTCTGGTTGGTTCCTTTTTGGGAGATTTATGTTTAAAAGGGGTCTCCACCTACATGTACTTGTAGAAACTTGTACTGAATGTAAGAGCAAGGCCTGGTAATGAGGGAATGTCTCAATGGTAGCCCCCTTACAGATGTGCCACAAGAAAAGGGCACGTTCTACTTTTTCTTGCGGAGCCGCGGCTCGGCAAGATCGCACGCCGCCCATTTAAGTGAATGGGGCCACATCTATTCCGCAAGATTGCGGAGTATACGTGGACCCATTCACACGGCCCTAAGGGTACATTCACACGACCGTATAATTTTATCTGCGTCCGATCCATTCCGTATCTTACGGAATAGATGCGGATCCATTCATTCGTATGGGTGAATAAAACATGCGGACAACATTCACTTGATCGTCCACAAAAATATGAAGCTTGTACCCCTATTGTCCACACAGATTGGTTCCGCAGCCACATTCAAGTCAATGGACCGCAAATTGTGTGGAAACCATTCCGTACGTCATCCGATTTTTGCTGATCCGTTTCCGTGCAATGTAATTGAAAGTCCCTGCCCCCTGAGCTTGGTGCAAAATATTCTGATGTTACAATGGCAAAAGGCGGACACACGGAACAGAACGGAATGGATGCAGAAACACAATGGAAACAAATTACGGACACACGGTTCCGTTATTTGCGGACCGCGAAACAGAAAAGGATTACACACGGTCGTGTGAATGTACCCTAAGCCTGGAATCCTTCCACTGTACAAACAGCACAGAAGTGCTATAGCCATATAGCATATGATGGTTCAGAAATAACGGTCTAGATATGCAGTCGTCAGCATAGATCCTGGGAAACCCAGCTTTGCCAGAAAGGTATCATGGAAGCAACTTGATAGAGTATTTAAAACTTAAAAGGTGTTGTCCAGGATTAGAAGAACAGAGTCAAGGTAAAATGATCTTTGGCCTGCCACTAGAGGGAGCTCAGGAGCTTACTGTATACTGTTAACGGGCATCTGTCAGCAGTTTTGTACCTATGACACTGGCTGACCTGTTACATGTGCAGTTGGCAGCAGAAGACATCTGTGTTGGTCCCATGTTCATATGAAGATGAGGTTTTAAAATATGCAAATGAGCCTCTAGGAGCTACGAGCATTGCCGTTACACCTAGAGGCTCGGCTCTCTGCGCACTTTGACAGGGCCAGGAGCGATGATATTTTTCACTGCCTGGCCCTGTCAAAATGGATTGGGCACGGCCCTTGCAGAGACAGAAGAGCCTCTAGATGTAACGGCAACGCTTTAGTTGCTCCTAGAGCCTCATTTGCATATAATAAAACATCATATTTCTCAGTAATGAGAGCACATATGAACATGGGACCAACACAGATGCCGTCTGCTGCCAAGTGCACATGTAACAGGTCAGCCAGTGTCATAGGTACAAAACTGCTGACAGATGCCCTTTAGGCGCCATTCACTTGACTATATTTTTGGTCTGCATCTCATCCGCATTTTTTTGTGGATCAGATGTGGACCCATTCTTTTCAACGGGGCTGCAAAAGATGCAGACAGCACACAGTGTACAGTCTACATCAGTGTGCCTATTCCATGGTCCTGCAAAAAAGATAGAACATGTCCTATTCTTGTCTGTTTAGCGGACAATAGACATTTCTAACATTGGCGAAGTGCGTGGGACAAAAAAAAATGCAGGATGCACATGGCCAGTACGGTTGTGTGAATCAGCCCTTAAAGTATAATAAGTATATGGTAAGCTTCCCCTAGAAGACAAATCAGAAATTTTACATTTTAATGAGCAATATATTGATGGTGGGGCGACTCCTGGCACCCTGCCGAGTCCACAGGGGAACGTTCTCTCTGAAGCCCTCAGACTAGACATGTTCCCATTTTATACATAGGAGCAAAAGAATACAAACTTGTATCCTGAAAGCTTACAGCAACCTTCATTAAAAAAAAAATTAAAAAAAAAAATTAAACAATTCAAAAACGATGTACTATATTGTATATTTTATTTTTTTAAATCAATAAAAACTGGTGGCTCACCTTGAAAAGTGATTTTCTGGTAGGAGGTATTGGGCGCTCTGTCTGCTGATTACCCAAATATAAGCGTACTAACAGATATAGCAGTGTGTAAGAGACCGGTATACCGATCAATGGAATACTGTCCAATGTATGTTTTATAAAAACAAAATAAAAATATACTAATACATAAAATATTGCAATAGGATGTGATGACATACAGTCCTGGTCTGTATAAAATGTCTACTGCTGGGCCCTCAAAACAGGAATAGATATATATATATTTTTTTTATAAATTTGGATTCAAAATATCTTAGTCTTCGTAACAAAAATTAATTAACCCATTCAATCCCCGTACTGATAGTGTAATTATTCCATCCAATCTATGTTAAAGAAAAACTCCCGCAAAAAAAATTTATTCCATGTCCGGCTAGAAATGTACACGATGTAATTTGCAGTGAATGTCGTTTTCTTACCAGTGTCTGTATTTGTGAGTTATATCATCCTGAAGTTTCTTATCTGTGTCATGTGACCAGCAATCAGACTCACCAACTCACACAGTATCTTATGTGTGGACAGGAAGTCTATTTCTCTATGCATTCCTATGGGAGCCTCACTCTCAGTCTCATAGGAATGAATAGAGCAGTAACTGGTTTCCTGTCCTGGGTCAGTTGGAGGTCAGGGAGTTGGTCACATGACCCAGCTACAATAAGAGGGGATAACTCACAATTACAGTCACTGATAAGAAGATGACAATCACTACAGATTACATCATGCGCCTTTCTAACAGGTCAGAGAATAAAAATTTTTGCGGGAGTTCTTCAAATCAAACAATGAGCGTATATATACAAGTTTCATAGGTAGTTTACGGTATAACAGAAAAACATGCATCATGTCATTTTGATTTATTATGGCAGACTTGCTGTATTTTATAGTACTAGCAGGTTAGGTGCATCAAGTTGCAATGGCAAGTGTGGTGACCATCGGATGTTGGCACATTAGCACAGTATTGTATAACAGTTGCGGACCACAAAATGGATACAGTCGTGTGCAGGAGGCCTAAGGACTATACTGAATAGAATGATATTCACCTTGAGTTAAAGGGGTTGTCTGTCTGCAGAAAATGTGGAGAGAAAGTTATTCCAAGGCACTTACTAATGTATTGTGATTCTCCATATTGCCTCCTTTGCTGGCTGGATTCATTTTTCCATCACATTTTATATGGCTTGTTTCCATGGTTACGACCACCACTGCAGCACAACTACGAGGAGGCCCAGACAGCTGCTGCTGGTCCCGGCCACCAGAAAGGCCTGTGCTTTTTCCTATAAAGTGCTAGAACGGCCAACATTGCTGTATTGCAGGGTGGTCGTAACCCCTGGAAATGAGCAGTCTATAATGTGATGGAAATATGAATCTGTAGTACATCAGACCAGGGAGGGGGGGGGGGTACTACAATAGTGTATATAGCTTGTATTATATTGTTATGTATTCTTGTATATATTGTTTAGCCGTATCTTCCAATGAAGGTATGGATGGTAATGGTTGGGCAGGGAACAGGGCTAACCACCCTGCTTCTCCCCTCTTTGTAGGTGTGGGCTGGTCCTGCCAGGAGGGGGGAGTTCCAGAGCAACCTTGGAGAAGAGAGGAAGCACACGATTGGGCTCCTGCTCCAGAATCTCCATAGAGGTAAACTTCATAAAACCTCAAGTAAATCCTTGGGAAGACAGAGAGAGAACAGCTACAACTAGCAACTAAAGACACCGCTGTGAGGTGAGGGACTACGGCTAAGACACCCATCACCTAGACTACTACAAGGCCAGCACAATACAAGTGATTAACGGCAGCCAAACAATCTGCATCATCCTTACTGGGGCCAGAATATTGCACTTCAACTGCTAAATGTATTTGAAGTCCTACGTTGCACTTAGCCAAACGACTGTTATATCTTAAAGAAGTCTGTAAGAAAGGTACATGATGTAATCTGTAGTTTATGTCATTTTCTTACCAGTGGCTGTATTAATGAGCTATCCCCTCCGTTCTGATCCTCAGCTGTCTCACATGACTAGCAATCAGACTCACCAACTCACACAGCATCTTATGTGTGGACAGGAAGTCTAATTCTCTATGTATTCCTATGGGAGCCTCACTCTCAGTCTCATAGGAATGAATAGAGAAGTAACTGGCTTCCTGTCCTGGGTCAGTTGGAGGTCAGGGAGTTGGTCACATGACCCAGCTACAATAAGAAGAGAGGGGATAACTCACAGATACAGTCACTGGTAAGAAAATTACCTTCAGTACAGATTATATCATGCACCTTTCTAACAGGTCAGAGAATAACATTTTTGGTGGGAGTTCTACTGGGGCTCGCTGCAAATCAAGCCAAAGGAGGCAATATGGACAAATACAATACATTAGTAAGTGCCCGGTATTAACTTGCTCTACATGATGAATATAGACAACCCCTTCAACTCCTGCTGCAGGCAGAAGTAAATTGATTGAGCTCCAGGTAAAGCTTTCCGCTATAACATATCACCAAATAGATGGCTATGGCACTTCCGGAATCTTGTCTTCCCTCTGCTTGCAGGCAATATCTCAGCTTCTGCTCTAGTTGTCAGGGTCCTTTTGCCCACCCATCCTAGTATTGGCTCCCACACCAGGCACTTATCCACCTCCTCCGCCATGGACGCTCACCCGGCCCCACCAGCAGCAGGGCACAGGATCCCTCACACTACGCCTCCTTCCCATCACGTGTCAGGTCAAGCACTGCCACGCCATGTTGGAGCTGATCGGCCTGGGAGAAAGTAGCCACACTGGCTAGCAGCAGCAAACAAAAACGTCACCCCGCCAACTCTGCAAGGTGGTCAGCGCCATGGCAGCAACATCCTGGTCGCCCTGAACCTGGGGGAAATAACACATGCACCCCTAGGTTGATGACGTGTGCCATGCGGGGAGCAACACTTACTAAATAAGTACAATGGCTGGTGCAAGGTGCTGGCAAAGTCCAGAAGACTGTCTTAAGTAGAGATGAGTGCCCTCCTGGACTTGCAGCGCCAGAACGGCCTGCTGCTACACCCCTCAATCCATGGCGTGCCAACTTGCTGGAATTCAACATTACACATGCTCGAGCATCGGAAAGCTGTGAACGATTTTATTATGCACCGGACAGCCTCAGCAGGGAGCAAGGTCAGGCAGTGGCAGCTCCTCTGAGATCTGTCGGGTGCTGAAAGCCCTTCAAAGAGGCCACAAAGTTTGTCAGCAGGGGAGAACTGCGGCATGAACAAGGTCACCCCCTCATATTTATCTTAGAACAGACGCTGACTCTTATGCAGCAGGGGACAATGGCGGAAGAAGAGCAGCTGACAAATCTTGCCGTCAACCCTGTAGCTGCTGGGGACCCGCATAGGGAATCTGCCATGGAGGAGGAAGAGGTGCTGCCGGTGGCGTAGCTAAAGGTTCATGGGCCCTGCTGCAAGAGTTCAGTTTGGGCCCCCCTCCCTTAGTGCTTTGTGGCCAGAGTAGCACAGCCTTCATGCTGCCCGAAGCAAAAATTGAAACGGCACCTACCCCCATGCCAAATTCTAAATCTAACCCCTTCCCTCCAACCAGGAGGTATAATTTGACCAGCATGCACTTTCTATAATACTGCTATCTTCTTATGCACCACAAGGGTCTTTGGGCCCCCTCAGGCTCCTGAGCACGATAGAGACTACTACTCCGCACATCCTATAGCTACGCCCCTGGGTGCCGCCACTCCAAGAGGACTCAGAGGAGCAAAAGGACAATGATGACAATGGCACTGCACCGGCTAAGAGACAATCGTCTCAGTATGGGGCTCCTCAGGCACGCTGGCCAGGTCTGTATACTCGCAGTGATAGGTCATCGTTGACATAAAGCAGTCTGATGATTACTGGAAGGACATGCTTTTAGACCCTCGTTATCAAAGCAAAATAGGGGGAATGTTTTCCTCCCACAGAAAGGGAGACCAAATTAAGTTATTACCAGGAAACACTGTGTACGCAGCTTGCAGCTAGCAGTCACCCCCACATTGCGCCGCCACAAGCCGGTAGTATCAGCCACTTCAGTCTCTTCAATGAGATCGAGCAGTTTTTCCA
Organism: Rhinella marina; assembly: GCA_900303285.1. Taxonomy (NCBI): domain Eukaryota; kingdom Metazoa; phylum Chordata; class Amphibia; order Anura; family Bufonidae; genus Rhinella; species Rhinella marina. The sequence continues at coordinate 24,924 of ONZH01000029.1, read as the reverse complement.
CGTGCCAGGCCGAGGTCAGTAAGCAATTCGAAAGCTCCCACCTCAAAGCTCAGGCCTATCTAAACTGTGGCCAGTATCTGGCACATACCCAGTTCCCCAACCCCCATGGATTTCTGGGCAGGCAGACTGGAACAGCGGCCAAACTGGCACAGAACACTTTCTTCTTTCTTGCCCTGCCTTCCAGTGTCATCTCACTGTGGGGGACGTGGTGACACCCAAACGGGCCAAGTTGTCCTCTGCCAGTGTCCAAAACATCACCTCTTGCCAAAATGAGCTAAGCCTGGATTCGGGAAGATTTTCACACTCCTCCGACTGAGGCCAATGAATAGATATGACCTTGCTGCCTGCCTCCATCATGGCACTGCTTCTGGGGAAATTCATAAAAAAAAATTAGATAAGTTTTCCTAAAACCTCTGATTCCTAGGAGGCTAGAAGGTGTTATATACCATTTTTCAGGGCAATTTCAGCAACTTAACCAAAATTGTTCAAAAAAATTCAGTGAACCCTTGAGCAGTTCGCTCATCTCTAATTGCTATATATCAGGGATGGCCAACCTGCGGCTCTCCAGCTATTGCAAAACTACAACTCCCATCATGCCCTGCTGTAGGCTGATAGCTGTAGGCATGTTGGGAGTTGGAGGACGGAGAAAGGCAACTAAAATGGGTGCAGGACCTTTGGTATATATCTAGTCTATGCAGGAGCGTAGCTAAAGGCTCATGGGCCCTGGTGCAAGAGTTCAGCTTGGGCCCCCCTCCTCATAGTGCTCTGTGTGTCTTCGTATGCGTTACAAAGGTCTTTGGGCCCCCTCAGGCTCCTGGGCCCTGTAGCGACTGCTACCTCTGCACCCCCTATAGCTACGCCCCTGAGTCTATGTAAGACGGCGGTGGTGGTATGGGGGGTGCACTGAAGGCACATGGGGACCCGCGGGATGCCTGCTGGCTGCACTGTAATTAAGTGTGTTTTATGTGTGTCTACTGTTCATGCAAAGTTTATGTAGCGTCTCTCTGTGAATGGAAATGCACACATAATAGAGAACTGGTACTGGAAAAGGTCCAAATATTTGGCAAAGTTGCTCCATTTTTTTTTTATTTTAGCAGCTTTGCAAATGGTTGCTAAATTACACATTCCCGAAGTCCTGTACAGCAGATGATGTCGTTCAGAAACTGAACACCAGAGGGCGCTCTACATCCAGACAGTACAACTGTTCTGTATTTCACCTTCAAAACCCCGATCCATCAGTGGTTAACATCTTCCTTTGGCACAGTGACAGAGCATACAATCCAGTGGTCATGTCTGATCCTGTCACTTGTTCTTTCAGATCTACTAGGAAACCAATAATTAATTCAGAAGCATTCAGGTTAATAAAGATAATCACTGGAAATGCATTACTAACTAAACAAAATCCAAATAAAAAAAAGTGTAGTTATTGCCCAATGAACCAAGGTAAGCATACTTACTATTGTAATACTACCGCCCCCTTATGGACAAGATTAGAACTCTTCTGATATCTATATCTTCAAACCAGGCCATCTTGTACTGCTTTTCTGGGAAGATCTTGAATCAAGGTATGGAAGAACAAACCTGTACTAAAACTGCCCCCTATGTACAAGAATATAACTACTATAATACTGCCCCCTATGTACAAGAATATAACTACTATAATACTGCCCCCTATGTACAAGAATATAACTACTATAATACTGCCCCCTATGTACAAGAATATAACTACTATAATACTGCCCCTATGTACAAGAATATAACTACTATAATACTGCCCCCTATGTACAAGAAATATAACTACTATATACTGCTCCTATGTACAAGAATATAACTACTATAATACTGCGCTCTATGTACAAGAATATAACTACTATAATACTGCCACCCCTATGTACAAGAATATAACTACTATAATACTACCTCCTATGTACAAGAATATAACTACTATAATACTGCTGCTATGTACAAGAATATAACTACTATAATACTGCCTCCTATGTACAAGAATATAACTACTATAATACTGCTCCTATGTACCAAGAATATAACTACTTATAATACTGCCTCCTATGTACAAGGAATATAACTACTATAATACTGCCTCCTATGTACAGATAGAACTATAAACTGCCCTTACAAATATAACTATAACTGCCTCCTATGTACAAGAATATAACTACTATATACTGCCTCCTATGTACAAGAATATAACTACATATAATAACTGCCTCCTATGTACCAGAATATAACTACTATAATACTGCCTCCTATGTACCAGAATATAACTACTATAATACTGCCTCCTATGTACCAGAATATAACTACTATAATACTGCCTCCTATGTACAAGAATATAACTACTATAATACTGCTCCTATGTACAAGAATATAACTACTATAATACTGCCTCCTATGTACAAGAATATAACTACTATAATACTGCCTCCTATGTACAAGAATATAACTGCTATAATACTGTTCCTATGTACAAGAATATAACTGCTTATAATACTGCTCCTATGTTACAAGATATAACTACTATAATACTGCTCCTATGTACAAGAATATAAACTACTATAATACTGTTCCTATGTACAAGAATATAACTACTATAATACTGTTCCTATGTACAAGAAATATAACTGCTTAATAATACTGCCTCCTATGTACAAGAATATAACTACTATAATACTGTTTCCTATGTACAAGAATAACTACTATAATACTGCTTCTATGTACAAGAACATAACTGCTATAATACTGCTCCTATGTACACAAATATAACTACTATAATACTGCTCCTATGTACAAGAATATAACTACTATAATACTTCTCCTATGTACAAGAATATAACTCCTATAATACTACCTCCTATGTACAAGAATATAACTCCTATAATACTGCTCCTATATACAAGAATATAACTACTATAATACTGCTTCCCATGTACAAGAATATAACTACTATAATACTGCTCCTATGTACAAGAATATAACTACTATAATACTGCTCCTATGTACAAGAATATAACTACTATAATACTGCTCCTATGTACAGGAATATAACTACTATAATACTGCTCCTATGTACAAGAATATAACTACTATAATACTGCTCCTATGTACAAGAATATAACTACTATAATACTGGGAGATCCACATCTACAGGACATGGATTACATGAGATGATGGGAGTAGTGACAATGATGTGAGGTCTTCGTACAGACAATAGGCTTCTCATGACATTAATGGGATCTTTCAGGAATCTTGAGACTGTGGAGAACACGGGATTCTCACATCGCCAGCATCTGCCAGACATGAATAGCCGAGCGCCTCGTCCTGCACACTGGGCCATTGTCCTGTCACAACAAGGCTCTGAATGGAGAATCCGTACAATACAGGCCTACACAGTAAATCACAGCATCACTTCATACACACAGATGTAGCAGAGCCAAGTTTCTTATTGCATGCCGTGTTGCTGCCTCGGCATGTTGGGAGTAGTAGTTCAGACGTAGAAGACGGCACTTTCCATTTTTACGCACGTTTACACGCCAGACTGATACATTGCACCAAACGATCAGCATGAGAGATTTGTGATTTGCATCATCAGTACAAAGGATTGTCTACACTGAAACAAACCCTCAGCTGTGAAAGGAACTTATTTACTTCCCCCCCCAGTAGTGTTACTATTCACTTACAGCAGAGATCTTGAAACAAAGTATATTATAAAAGCATTAACAGAGATTATTACGAAACGTCCTAAGACAGTGACAGGACGTCCTGATAATCCAGTACGTCACCTGATAGTCCGGCACAAGGGTTGGAGCGTAGTAGTGAAAACCTCCGCCATATACTTCCAATAATCTGACAGTTTAGTGACCAGAGTAATCTCCCAGCTAGTTATGCCCACTACTATAGAGATTACAGGTCATTTTTTAGTTCATTGGCGGAATATAAGATTCCAGATTAAAGGAATGCAGTAAAAATACTAAACCTCAAGAAAAAAAAAAAAAACATAAAACAACAGGCGTGAAAACTCATCACCTCAGCTAACACCTCAGAGAAAAAAAACAAGATGGCGGCCCAGGCAGCAGTGAGGGCCCTCAGTCAGAAGACATTACACTGTGTAAAGCTGGAGCTCTTCTTACCCTGCTTCTCCTCAGGCTGTGTCCACACCAGCTGCAGGGAATCACTACCAGACAGCAGGCCTCACCTGGACAAACTGAGCCTCATAACTGTGCAGAGAGCAGCTGGGGGTACTATTAACCAGTCAGATCACAGCTTCTGTGCACATTGACCATAGCAACAAATCAGCTCGCACCTCTCATGTTCTGTCCAGAGGAGATCGCAACCAATCACCTCACACCAATCCTGCACAGGCTATGGCAACCAATCAGCTCACACCTCTCAGGTACTGTGCATCGGCTATAGCAACCAATCAGCTTACGCCTCTAATGATCTAGGCACAGGGCATAGCAACCAATCAGCTCACACCTCTCATGTTCTGTGATCAAGCCATGTCAGCCAATCACCTCACACCTCTAATGTTCTGTGCACAGGCCTAGGCAACCAATCAGCTTACACCTTTCATGTGCTGTGCACAGGTCATGTCAACCAGTCACCTCACACCTCTCATGTTTTCGGCACAGACCATAGCAACCAATCAGCTCGCACCTCTCATGTACTGTGCACAGGCCATGTCAACCAATCACCTCACACCTCTCATGTCCTGTGCACAGACCACGTCAACCAATCAGTTTACATCTCTCATGTTCTGTGCACAGACTATAGCAACCAATCATCTCACCCCTCTCATTTTCTATGGCACAGGCCACAGCAACTAATCCAGCTTGAAGTTTTCATGGTTTGTGGATTAGTCATCAACCAATCGGCTTGCTGCTTCCATGTCCTTAACACTAGCTAGAAAAATTAGAGCAGGAATGTGATTGGTTGCTATGGACAACTACCCTACTTTGCCAGCACTACTTTTGGTCAAACTTTATTGCTATGTAACACCTGGACACTGTAAATCTATGGCTTGTATAAGTGAAGTTTGGTTCAGCAGCACTAGGGCGCAGAGTTGGAATACATACAATACACCAGAATGCAATTAACACTTTATTCTCTAGGGCAGTCGTCTCCAACTTGTTGCCCTCCAGACGGTGCAAATCTGCAACCCCCAGCAAGCTCTGCAGTTGCAGGCTATCAGGGCATGCTGGGAGTTGTAGTTTCCTAGCCGCTACTCTAATTGAAGGGATTTTATGAAAATCTTGACACTTAGCACTCCCTACTTTTGACAGTCATTATAACTTGACAAGGTGATGTCCTCTTAATGTTTGTCCTCTTAATGATGTCAGGTAGTGCAGACTAGCTCCATCAAAGTGTATAGGGCAGAGCTGCAATATCAGGCACCACCTGATATTGTGTGTTGATGAAGGGAGAGAACCGCTCCAGGGGAACATGCATGTCCTGCCCTTATTATGCATTCATCATGCTGCCATATAGAGCCACTGTACTGCACCATATTCATTCGTTATGGTACCCAGTAGAACCAGACTGGGTGTCTTATGCTAATGTGGCCATACACATTAGACTAAAATTGGCTAAACCTGCATATTTCACTGTCATCCATATAATGTGCATTTGACAAGGTTGAGGAAGGGGGGTGGGAAGGATTGGGCACGTTGTATTTCAGACTTAAAGGGGTATTTACATCTCACAAATGTAGTTTGTATAGTTAGATATAGCCATACCAATATAATTACTAATAGAATGTATTTATATAAAATGTACCGTTTAGAAGATTTTCCTATTTGTATATCCATTGTCCCACACACATCAGTCAGGCCGTTGCCCCTGGTTACGACCACCACAGCCATGTAGTAGTGGTGGTCAGCTTGCTCTTGTTCAAACCTGCTCTGAGGTAACTGCTGTATTGTGAACGCACATTACATGAGCATGCGGAGACACATCTTAGGGTTGTAGCATTTTTGTTTGCGCTTCCAAAACGCACAGAAACGGATCCTGTTTCAAGATCAATTCATCTATGGAGCAGGATCCGTTTATAAAGTCTGCGTTTTGGACTGGTAGTGTCCAAAACGCAGATGTGAAAGTACCCTAAGATGTGTCTCCGCATGCTCATGTAATGTACGTTCACAATACAGCAGTTACCTCAGAGCGGGTTTGAACAAGAGCAAGCCGGCCACCACTACTACATGGCTGTGGTGGTCGTAACCAGGGGCAACAGCCTGACTGATGTGTGTAGGACAATGGATATACAAATAGGAAAATCTTCTAAACGGTACATTTTATATAAATACATTCTATTAGTAATAATAATGGTATGGCTATATCTAACTATACAAACTACATTTGTGAGATGGGAATACCCCTTTAAGTGAGATAGGCCTCCACTACAGAGACTTATTCGCCTCACTCCATTGAGAACACATGCATGCTCAGCTGGACCCATCATGCATGTGTATGGGTGCTCTTGTGGAATAGTTGTTGACCAAATGAGTATGGTCACCGTTAGTGTCCGCCATAAATTAGCACGGCCATCGTTGCATAAACACTCAGTCCGTTCAGGTTACAAGACTGGCAGTCTGGATGGTATTTGCAGACGAATATGGTTATATGAAACCAGGCTAATTTAAAGGGGTTGTCCTTAGGATAGGTCATCAGTATCTGGTCAGTGGGGTCAGACACCTGGCACCCCGACTCATCTGCAGCGTGAAGAGGCCGCAGTGCCTCGGTGAACATACCAAGCACAGTGCCGTACATGGTATAGTGGCAGTGATTGGTACCGCAGCTCAGCCCCATTCACTTGAATGGGACTAACCTGCACCTTGGCCACGTGAATGTGAAGTCAATGGCTCAGGTAGACAACAGTCTCTTTAAACAGCCGATTCCTGGAGTTAACCCCCACGGATCAGATAGGATGACCTACCCTAAGGACAACCCCTTTTAACCCTTGGGTACGACCATTTTTTCTCCACAGCGACCCAACCTAATGTCCACAATCGTAGATCATACCTGTCATCCAAAATCACGGTGCTCGCAGTGTTGGGCTCCGGCTTACGACCCGTCAATATTAGAAAAACCGCAGCACTGTTCAGTGGTTCCGTGTATTCACCGAATACAGCGATGTTTCGACTATATACTAGTCTTTAGCAAGCAAATAAGCGATACAGCAGGGTCTATATACCCAAATGTGGTCATGTGATCTATTGAATATGTAAATTCATCAATACCTGTACACGTGAAAACCTTAATTCCATAGCAGTATTGTATGTATTACCCAAATATCTAGGTGGGCGCAGCATCGTCCTCTCAAGCCTCCAGTGATGGGATCCTATTGTCTGCGCATGTGCTGAGGCCCAAAAGAGCGTTGTGGTAACTTAGCAACAAATAAACGGAAGCAGTAGGTGTCTGTTTACCGGCAGTGCTCAATATTACGCAGTGCCGGCTACAAACATAACCAGCACACAGAGCACTGCAAATAATAGAAGGACCCCAGGGCACATATACTGCCGAGGACTCCACATCTAATTCATCAGGTGACAGATCCATTCAAGTGGAATCACCATTTAATGAGACAATCCACCCAACACCGCACCCGTTGCGGACCCATTCATTTCAATGAGGCCGCAAAAGATGTGGACAGCACGCCATGTGCTCTCTGCATCCACGCTTCCATTCAGTGGCCCCGAAAAAAAAGATAGGGCATGTCCTATTCTTATGCACAGCCACTGACAAGAATAGGCATTCCTGTCACGGCCTGTGTTTTGCGGATCCGCAATTTGCGGACCACAAAACCCTTGCGGACGAGTGAATGGACCCTAAGAGTGCTATGGTTTTTCTAATATCTACTTTCCTATCACCACGCTTTTCGGACTCTTCTATGTCTAGGGGACTATTGGGTCATCCCCTCGCCCATTAAAGGGTGATTCCCATCTTAGACAATGGGGGGCATATCGCTAGGATCTGCCCCCATTGTCTGATAGGTGCGGGTCCCACCACTGGGACTCGCACCTATATTGAGAACGGAGCCCCAAAAGTGAAGGGCTCACTGGACATGCGCAGCCTCCCTTCATTCATTTCTATGGGGCCACCGAAAATAGCCGAGCGCTGGCTCTGCTATATCCGTCGGCTACATAGAAATGAATGGGAGCGGTGGCCGCGTATGCACGGTGCGCGCTCATTCAATTCTGTGGGAGCAGCGCCCGGTGGTGGCCGGACCCCGGGGTCCTCCAGGCGCAGCGCTCCCTGCTCCGTTCTCGATATAGGTGGGACCCGCACCTATCAGACAATGGGGGCATATACTAGCAATATGCCTCCATTGTCTAAGATGGGAATACCCCTTTAAGTGCATTACACGATGCTCAGTGACAATACTCTGGGCCACTGATGTGCAACGGATGCCTAGCGAGTGTTGACTCCAGAAATCCACCCGTCCCCTAAAATAAAAACACACAGAATTTTTTTTTTGTACATTGGTTTTTATTCCCTTCTAAAATGACCACCGTTTCCAACAGTCACAAACCGTTTAATGGTCACAGGCAGGTTTTCCGATGTCATTGGCCGCGCCCGTGACGGACCCTCGCCCGCCATCCGTACAACATGCCGTATAGAATCTTCAATAAATATAGAACTACGTCGCCCGAGTTATGTACAAATATCTCAGGCAAAAAAATATTATGTTTACAAATCTATGTACAATAAAAACAAACAAAAAATGTAAACAGTCACAACGTCAACGAGAAGGGGAGCGGACAGGAGCGGGAGCGGACAGGAGCCGGGGTAAAACGAAGTGTGCTTTAAAATAATGTGTAGGGGGCGATCCAAGAGAGAAAAAGAGAAAAGCAGTGGTCGCAGGAGAAAAGTACCCGTGTTTCAAACCCATCGATGCTCGGGATATGGGGAAAGTGCTCTTTGTCTTCTGTCTAATGTGCAAATGGAAATGGAGAACTGACGGCTCCTTTTTTATTTCCAGTTGACATGGTGTAAAGAAAAACCAAACCTGGAACCGCATCCCTTCTGACCCTTGCAGGTCGGGGTTGCACGGCGTTCGATAACATGGCTGGTATTACAGCTCAGGTCCATTTACTACAGTGCACACAATCTTATGGCCAGGTGTGGCGCTGTTTTACTAATCCTATACCAACCCCTTTCATGAGGTTACTGCCTACATGGTCAATGTTAAACTACTTGGCTGGACTTAAAGGGGTTGCCTCACCTTGGACATTGAGGGGCACATCACTAGGATACGCCCCCAACGTCTGATAGGTGCACCTATCCTTAGAACGGAGGCCGGAAAGTGACGACGCATGCACGGCCGCCTTCCATTCATTTCTATGGGACTGCTGAAAACAGCCGAGCGCTGGCTCATCTATTTCCATAAGCCCCATGGAAGTGAATGGAGGATGGCTGCGCATGCGCTGTCACTTTGAGGGCTCCGTTCTAAGGATAGGTGCAGGTCCTGCACCTATTAGACATTGGGGGCGTATCCTAGCGATACTCCCGTAATGTCCAAGATGAGACAACCCCTTGACGATGCATGAGGCCATGTTAACGTGGCACTATAGCGCCCTACATACATACACGTGGACCGACTGTATATAGGACGTCTCCGTATAGCTTACCTTCAGTGATGTGGGTGGAAGTGACCAACCGCTATGTAGTTCGAGAGCAGTTCAGATAATCTGCAAAAATTACGTGCGCCTGTAGCATCCGTAACTGCGAAAAGTAGCAGAAAAACTGCACGTAGTTTCGAGGCGCAGTAAAAACCGCTACACGTACAGACTCTGCTCGCCTACTGACCAAACCAAGGCAATGATGCGCTGCGTAGATCTCACTGTAGTCTATGACATCTGAGCTTACCATGTTAGCAGCCATATTGAGGGCTTTGAGGATAGCATCAATGTAAAGGCAAAATATGTCATATCTTATACTCCGATCACACCCAGAGCTGCGGACCCAACGACCTAGACTGGCGCCCAACGTGAGGCACTACAGCTCCCACCATGCGGTAAGGTGTGAAGACCAGCAGTCTGACAGCCAACAGACACCATCAGAAGGTTAACGCAGCTTGGGATGTGACTGGAGCGTCAAGACGTTGATTTTCGGATAAGCATGGACCTACGGTGTGTCGTCCGGGCGATGGCACTGAATGTTCGGGACAGCTCCGTGTAACATCTATGGACATATCAGGGCGGGTGCTGCGTTTTAGGCATCCACAGGAATAGAGGCACAGAACGAGGGGTGAGGGGTTGGGGTTATACACATACATAGTTTTTTTTTCCCACAATGCATCACAGCCCTGTTGGTGACCCGACAGACGTTACACTGCTTAAAAAGGAGGAAAAAAACAAAAATACAGACATTCTGATTGACACAAGCCGAGGTGCAACCCTGTAATATAGATCTGAGGTGGGGGGGAGGGGCGAGAGGATATCTTGCAGCTCTGGATTCGAGAACCCAAAGCCTTGGTGCATCCTTAGCAGGCGAGCGACCATAATCCGCCGCCATCACCTGCTGCGTCGTGAGGAGAGTACATACTTATATATAACTATGAGTGGTTGTGCCGAGTCTCCAGGATGATCACACAGCCACTTCACAGCACTACAGTGAACCGAGACACGAGAAGGAAGGAGTCGCAGAAGCTGTGTCCCAGGGGTTGCCAAGCGTCCAAAATGGCGGCAGAGAGAGTATATTGCGCAGCCTCGATTCCAGCTCAAGTGAATATAGTCTAACCCCTTTCCTGTCCCCGGTGGGAGCAGCATCGCCTCCCTCCCAAAGGCAGTGAACAGGTTAAAGTGAAGCAGATTTTGTTCTTTTTCGGAAACCGTGAAGAGCGAAGGTTAAGAGTCTGTTCTCGGAGGGGTCCCTGCGCTCATACACTGAGGGGGAGCATTCCGGGAGGAGACGCCGGCCGCGATCCTAAGATTCCCGGGGGGTCGTATCCGTTCATTGCCCTGCAGACAAGAAAAAAAAAAGCAAAGTCAATACCATGAGCAGAGACTGGAGGTAAATGGACAATCTGGGCAGTTTGTGGAGAAGCAAATCAGGACTGCCACGCATCCCCGAATTAAAGGGGCAAACCTCACGGAAGTGGATCTATACCTATCAGAAGAAGAATATAGGCCACAGTTCACACCTGCTCTGGACAAAGTGCAATTAAAAGGGGTTGTCCGCACGAAAAATATTCGATAGTTTTCAAACCAGCACCTGCCTCTGAATACTTTGTAATTGTATGTAATTAAAATTTTGTATAGCCACTGATCTATACAATAAAATGTATCTGTATAGCGCCACCTGCTGTTTGTTCTTTTTCTTATCTCTTTGACCTGCTCACTGATAGCCCGCACATGCTCAGTTTCATCCTTCAACTGCCTCCCGAGCTGTGATAGGGAGAGCTGAGACACGCCTCCCGAGCTGTGATAGGGAGAGCTGAGACACGCCTCCCGAGCTGTGATAGGGAGAGCTGAGACACGCCTCCCGAGCTGTGATAGGGAGAGCTGAGACACGCCTCCCGAGCTGTGATAGGGAGAGCTGAGACACGCCCCCTTAGCTGCAGCAGAAAAGACACTCCCTTGAGCTGTCAGCTTGATATAAATCTAGCAGAGCAATGAATGTGGAGATCTCTGGATCCATGTGAGGTACAGGGCTGGTTCTAGCTGTGTTAGAAAGAGATTGTCATGTCCTATATTATGTCTGATTTTCATTTTTTACATTAGTCATGGGATAACCCCTTTAACCACGATGAGCAAACGCAGTGAAAAGTGTCTGCTCAGAGTCAGTCAGCACCCATACAGCACCTTCAATGGAAAATGTGCTGTGATGGTGGGGCATGCTCTTGCTGTATATAGTTCTTCGCTAGGGTTAGAACCAATTCAGACCTGGAAAGAAGGTCATGCAGAACAGATTTGCTTCCTCCCCAACATACGATGGTAGAATGACACAACCTGCATAAACCATAGCCCCCCGATATAAACCATGTAGCGCGCGTCTGCGCCTTCATTGTAACAGAGCTTTCTGCATACATGTAAAGGCTGGACACAACATACAAGGGAAGCGCACACTGATGCACAGTATAAATGGTCGCAGCCATTTATAGCCAAAGTTGTCACAGGACTGGGGGGGGAGGGGGTGAACGCGCGTCCTGGGGTCAGAGCTTGGACACGAGAACACAGAACAGGGAGGAGGGGGTGTGCTCTGTTAGAATGAGGTCACAGAAGGAATGCAGTATTAATTTATCAGCCCCCCTGATTATCACCCTTGGCGAAATGCCGATTTGAAAAATAAAATATAACAATACCCGCAGGATATATTGAAAATTTCACCGTACAGTCAGGAAAACATAGAATTGGAGGGGGCGCTATTGTATTGTCACCTATGCAAAAATGCTTGTTCTGGCTGTAGTGGTGAAAAGTGGTACTGTAAGTTAAAGTAGTCCCATAAAAGAATTGAAGGAATCTTCCAGTGAAATTCTGCAGTGGGCGAAACCAGTTAGTCACCTGTATGCGCACACATGCCTGTCCACAGACGCACATACTAAGCCTTTAAGGCTTTTCTTTCTTTAACCTTTTCCTGAGGATGCAACGTGTTCACCTAATACAATTATGCAACCTTTAAAGTGATAAACCAAGTGAGAGAGAGTCTGACCCCACCGGCCAGCTGTCTGCGGGAGACCCGACGGCGGCATGGTCACGTTGGAAGCACGACGCTCAATTGCCAGGCCTGGTTTCAACCTGATAATCCCATTACAAGTGGAGGGGCGACATGCGGAGAAGGACAATATGGGAGGCCTGTGTATTCTGCGCCATCACATCCAATGGATGACTGCCGGCCTTAACCCCTGCCCCTCCACCCCCCCCCGCCGGATAATGCCCTTCTCAGAGGATCATCATGACCTCCGACAGCTGCCATGTACCAGAGCTCACAGCAATCAACACAAGTGGCCGCGTGCGAAGCTCTGAGATACCCACGTCTAGCAAATTCCCCTTTTCACAGTAGTTAAAGAAGAACTCCCACAAAAAATTTTTATTCTCGGACCTGTTAGAAAGGTGCATGATATAGTCTGTAGTGATTGTCATTTTCTTATCAGAGGCTGAAATTGAGAGTTTCCACTCTCTTCTTATTGTAGCTGGGTCATGTGACCAACTCCCTGACCTCCAACTGACCCAGGACAGGAAGCCAGTCACTGCTCTATTCATTCCTATGAAACTGAAAGTGAGGCTCCCATAGGAATGCATAGAAAATTAGACTTCCTGTCCACACATAAGATGCTGTGTGAGTTGGTGAGTCTGATTGCTGGTCACATGACACAGATAAGAAACTTCAGGATGATATAACTCAAAAATTCAGCTACTGGTAACAAAATGACATTCACTACAGATTACATCATGTACATTTCTAGCAGGACAGGGAGTTCTTCTTTAACAGAGGGGTACGCTGATGAAAAGACCCCTCCAAACCCTAATGGGACACGGAATTGTAGGCAATGATCCCAACTATGACCAAATTATAGGGGTTGTATGAAATCAGGATCTGTGCCCCTCTTGCTGATGGCGCGTGCCAAGCTGCAATACCAGACACAGCCGATGGGGGCATTCTGAGAACCATGCTTTTTAGGCCCCATGCACGCATCCGTGAAAACCCGGACTGCACGAAGCACACGGCGTCATAGCAACCAATGACGCCGTGCGCTCGTGCACTCAGCAGGAGGGCAGTCCGGGTTTTCACAGACCACACTCAACGGATGCGTGCATGGGGCCTTAATCTCGTACAACCTGCAGAGCTTGAGGTCCACACACCCACGTATAACCAGTGTAAGGAATGCACAGACGTACCCTTGCCTAAAACGCAATGTAGGTCCCGTTTATCATCCTTGGGTGTAACGGGTACAGAACAGAGCCCGGCTGCTGCAGGGATCCCGCCGCTTGCAGTCTGTAACCATCCACTATGTGAATAAAGTCACCAGTCAGAAGACATGATCTGCCCACCGATGCCAGGCCCGTTATCATGCATGCATTCCCTGGGTGCTAAGACCCTAAATTCCTAAATTCAGAGGCCGCCTGCACAGTTATATGGCCCCGGGGGCTGCAAAATTTAAAGGAACACTCCCTACACCCAGGTGGTGAGGCTGCAGAAAAACTAGTAAGTATGGAGAAACCTGTCCCACAATGTGGGCCTGAAAGGCGGATATCTACCACAGGGGGGCGCACTAAACAGGTTCCACTAATTCTTCCTGTGCGCCCATTGATATCAAACATCAGTGCACGTCACAGGGTCCTTGATTTTAGCTGCTAGAGAATTCAGGACCCTTCTATGTTATATTACAGGGCATAAGAAAGGAGGTTTGTGGAGAACCCCATTAACTGCCCAATAGTAATCCCTCCTCCCACCCCTGGTACTACAACATTGGCAAACATTCTGCTTAATTTTGTCAAGATTTTCAGTATTACCATACGTTATGCTCCATTCACATCTAGAGCAGCATTGGATGGATGGCTACCTCTCCAGCTGTGTAGAATGCAGCTCTGGATGTGACTGGAGACTGGACTTAAAGGGGTCCTCTCACTTCAGTAAGTGGCATTTATCATGTAGAAAAAGTTAACACAAGGCACTTACTAATGTATTGTGATTCTCCATATTGCCTCCTTTGCTGGCTGGATTTATTTTTCCATCACATTATACACTGCTCGTTTCCATGGTTACGACCACCCTGCAATCCATAAGCGGTGGTCGTGCTTAAACAATATAGAAAAAAGCACCAGCCTATGTGCACTTACATGGTCCCGGCCACCGGAGAGGCTGATGCTTTTTCCTATAGTGTGCAAGCACGACCACCACTGATGGACTGCAGGGTGGTCGTAACCATGGAAACGAGCAGTGTATAATGTGATGGAAAAAATGAATCCAGCCAGCAAAGGAAGCAATATGGAGAATCACAATACATTAGTAAGTGCCTTGTATTAACGTCCTCTACATGATAAATGTCACTTATTGACCCCTTTAAGGGCTTTATAAAGTTAGATATGAACTGAGCTCATACAACGTGCAGAAGATGACACTGGGACTCTATTAGTCTCCCTTACACCTGAATCATTATTGGACGCAGCCTCGAGTACCCAGTAGAGCCCCGGCATCAGTCCCCATAGGTTCCCTGCCTATAAAGAGCCGCCCCCATGCAGTTAGTCTGGACGTTTCGGAAAGAGGCGTGGTTAATACAGCGTGGCACCCAGAGGTAACACCAGCATGCACCTTATCACTATGTTCAATTACCCATGAACAACGTGGGGAATATGACCTTTTCCTGCCTAGTAGAGGGAAAAGAGAGACAGGTTACTCCAGCCATCCTGACGCAGGTCATGCTGCATAAAGCCACTCGACGGGCACTTACCTGAGGGACAGGACGCAGGTCTGTAAAGGAAGCACAACGCCCAAAGCCACTTAACCCGCAAATAAGCAACCTGTACACTGACCAGAATAAGCCTATATGATAAGCAGGGGCTCCTCACTTCTGTGGTCTACTACTGAAGTGGACAGCCCAACAGTGAGGTGCTACCTGAATGAACATAGGGAATCCCAGAGTATTAGGCCTCATTCACACGACAGTGGACAAAAAGGACGTTAAAAACGAATAAACTGTTACTTTTTTATGGCCCTTTTGCATCCTTACGTCAATCCATTTCCTGTCCGCCCGTCTGCTTTATAACATCCATTTTTAACAGCCATTAAAAATGGAAAGAACTTCATTTTCTTTTTTAACCCCAAAAGTGTCCTCAGTATATATAATGTCCCCACTATGAATAATGCCCCTCCACAGTGCCACCAGTATGTATGTATGTATATCTATCGATATTTATCTCGAATGACCCCCCAGTGCCACCAGTATGTATGTATATCAATCGATATTTATCTAGAATGACCCCCCCAGTGCCACCAGTATGTATGTATATCTATCGATATTTATCTAGAATGACCCCCCAGTGCCACCAGTATGTATGTATGTATATCTATCGATATTTATCTAGAATGACCCCCCCAGTGCCACCAGTATGTATGTATATCTATCGATATTTATCTAGAATGACCCCCCAGTGCCACCAGTATGTATGTATGTATATCTATCGATATTTATCTAGAATGACCCCCCAGTGCCACCAGTATGTATGTATATCTATCGATATTTATCTAGAATGACCCCCCAGTGCCACCAGTATGTATGTATGTATGTATATCTATCGATATTTATCTAGAATGACCCCCCCAGTGCCACCAGTATGTATGTACATCTATCGATATTTATCTAGCATGACCCCCCCCAGTGCCCTCTGTATTTAGTGCTGCCCCCTATCCCTGGTAGTACAGACAAATTTAAAGGGGTTCTACAGTATAAAAGTATAAAATCGTCGCAGTATAAAATGTCCCCTAATATGCCGGGCCCCCCACATGGAATATACTTACCCCGCACCAGCGCTGCTGCTTCTCCCTGCACACAGGTGAAAATATCCGGTGTCGGGGGGGAGCAGCCAATGGCAGGAGGGGGACGGGGACGAGCCTCCCTAGCGTCACACGCGATGCTCATCTGCCATTGGCTGCTTCCCCTGACACCGGATGTTTTCATCTGTGCGTAGGGAGAAGCAGCAGCGGCGGTGCGGGGACCAGGAGCAGGGGTAAGTATATTCCATGTGGGGGGCCCGGCGTATGAGGAGACATTTTATACTCTTGGAGAACCCCTTTAAAAAAGGAATACTCACCACTTGCTCCGCATTGGAGGCAGCAGGTCCTGACGCTCCCTGCGTTGTGACGTCACATTATCATGCTGGGAACGTCATGTCCTGCTGCTCCCAGTGTGGAACAAGAGTTCCCGCACGTGCTATAGGCGAGATAAATATTTTTTTTTCCGTAGTGTAACCGTTGTTTAACAGCCATTAGACGGCTGCACTTGTGTCTGTCTAACTTTAAACACAGGACCATTGATTTCAATGGGATCTGTCTGGCCATCAAAACGTCCGTTATTCGCTGGCCATTAAAAAAAAATGACCACGTGAATAGCCCCAAAGACTGCAATGGTTCTTAAAGTGGCTGTCGTGTGAATGAGGCCTTAGGACGATTTCCTGCTGCAGCCAGCACTGCGAACAATGGATGCCCTCAGGTGAGCACAGGCATATTACACATGGATGGGGAATCACAGGGAAGAACTCTCTTAGGGCTCATGCACACAAACGTATTTTCTTTCCGTGTCCGTTCCTGACCGTATGCACAACCATTCATTTCAACGGGTCCGCAAAAAAAAAAAAAAAAAAACTGAAGGTACTCCGTATGCATTCCGTTCCGCAAAAAAATATAGAACATGTCCTATTATTATCCGCATTATGGACAAGGATAGGACTGTTCTATTAGGGGCCGGCTGTTCCGTTCCACAATATACGGAATGCACACGGACGTCATCCATATTTTTGGCGGATCCGTTTTTTCATACAGTCGTGTGCATGAGGCCTTAAGGTGGTCATACAGATTAGACTAATGCCGGGCAAATCCTTCATGTAATGTGTATGGGGGCTTCCTACTGCTTCCCTGATGGCAGATGTCAGGGGTGGTGACAGGTCCTCTTTAAGCCGAGCATGCATGTGTGTATGTTGTGCTTCAGGCTTAGGGCGCAGGTGTGATGGAATCAGCAGACATAGCCAATATCTTGTGCCACTGCTGCTGAAGCCAAGGTGCTCACAGAGATAGGCGTCTCCCCTCGCATACTAGTTGAAGCCCCCTTTACTTACCGGAATCCGTCTTCCGCACTGGGGACTGTCAGCATGCTCTGGAGGAGTTATGGGTGACCGACCAGCATTAGACTGACCATGCTGGATCTACGCAAGTATGCAGAGCCTGAGTGGTCACCTCTCTATAAGCAGCAGTCTATATTTTAAATGTATCCGTAATGAATTTTGGCTGGAGTTCCCTTTTAAAAAAGTGGAACTTCTGAATGATTCTCCGCAGTTGCAGCTATTCGGTCATCGAGGCAGATGGTAATGATATTCATAACCCGCCGGGTTCCTGAGGACTATGAGAAGGCCTCAGTGTGTAAACTCACCCTTTATCGAAGTACGTTGTGTGCGCTGGATGGGAGAACTTGGTTGCGCTGTTTAATATGCTGCTACTGCTGCTGCTATTGCTGTTCAAGCTGCCAGGGACGTAGGATTTCCGTGACGCCTGATCCTTGGCAAAGTTCCTGCATGCTGCAAGCTTGGATTCTAAGGCCTGAGGAGAGGAACAACAGCAGAGGAAACGTTATATACACACACAGGCTGAAACGGAAGTTGGATATATGCTTATAGTATATGTCCGACCATTGAGAATCCCCCCACAGCAACAGCAGTCAATCTGTAGTTCATTCACCATCGGTTTTTAGTGTGACAATCCCTATCTGGCAGCCAATACGGGGCAATCATGGGTTCAATGTGAATACTTGCCCCTTGGATATTGTTGTGCACCACCAAACAGTATTACAACCGCTGGAAAGTACAGAATACTTACACCCACTTTTCTTAAGAGGTCCCCTACGATGTTCAGGGCAGAGATCCTGGCGGATGGAGTTAGCGGGGTGGTACCAAATCCATTTGGTATACCTATGGCGGAAAAAAACGGGATGCTTAAAATTACATGAAATTTATAACTAGTACCAATTACATGAATCTTGATGTTTTAGCTCACTTGGAGTTAAAGGGGTCCAGGGACACTCAATCAAAGCCCATTACTAGGAAATGCCACCAATATCCAATAGCCGGGGGTGCGTCTGACCAACGTGCCCCCATAGACTGTTTGAAGGAACTGGCTGCACACTATGAAACTGTTCACTTTTGCCACATAGTGGGCCCATCAATGGCAATTGCTAACCATGAGGCCTCTGGAGAAGCAGGAGACGAAGAGGCACAATGTTTTCGAATCTCTATTGACAGATCGTTCTAGTGATTGGCAGGGTCACAGTGATCAGACGCCTGCAGATATATATGTGTATAATGATCCTGTAACCTCAGAGACAACATCATCGCAGTCTCTGGAGCCCAAAATACTTAAAACTGACTGCTGAGGCCTCTCATGTTGGATTATCTCACTGTTCCAAAGAGGACAGTGACATCAGTCTTAAAGGGTTTGTCCCATCACCCATCATAGACAATGGGGGCATATTGCTAGGATATATAGGGACCCGCACCTATATCGAGAACGGAGCAGGTAAAATGGAGGAGGGCGCACTGCGCATGCGCAGACGCCCTCCATTCATTTCTATGGGGCCGCTGAGAATAGCCGAGCGCTGGCTCGACTATTTCTGTCGGCTCCATAGAAATGAATTGGAGCGGTGGCGGCGCATGTGCGGTGCGCGCTCATTCATTTCTAGGGGAGCTGCGACTGGTGGTGGCCGGACCCTGGGAAACCCGGGGTCCTCCAAAGCGTTCCCCGCTCTGTTGTCGATATAGGTGCGGGTTCCAGTGGTGGGACCCGCACCTATCAGACAATGGGGGCATATCCTAGCTTAAAGGAGTTGTCCGGGTTCAGAGCTGAACCCGGACATACCCAGGTTTTGACTCCAGCAGCCCTCCTGAACAGGGCATCGGAGCATCTCATGCTCCAATGCCCTGTGCTGGATCGCGCAGGGCAAGGGCTCTTTTGTTTGTAAACATTCACTGCCGGGCGGAGGCTTCCATTCTCCATTGGACTAACATAGTCATGCACTTGCACTAACTCCCAGTATACAAGAGGACCTGTAGCCCCGCATGTACTATTAGGAGGCCAGCCTACCTTTCGGAGAGGTAAAAACTGTTGTCTGAGATTTTGCCCACAGGGGTGGCAGGTAAAGAGAGTGACGCTTGCACGGCGGAGTCTGCCTTCTCGCAGTCTAGAGTCGGGGAGCTGGGGGCAGATTTCCTTGTTCCATCTGTCTGTCTCTCGCGGACTGCCAGTTCCTGCCGTAAATCTACCAAAGAAAGGAAGAAATATTAAAAAATATAGACATGGATCTCACTAATTAGAGGAAACATTGAGATGACTGAAGAGCCATCTGGGAAATGTTCCTACAGTACCAAAATAATCTTCTATGAAGTTCTGCCAGGTTGTGAGCAGTCTGCCTCCAATCCCAAACATGGTGCACAGTACCCCTCACATTTACTGCCACGTGTGGTTAATCACTATGAGCCCCTTAACTGATCAACCGCACAATATTCTGCCATGTCTGGATGCTGCTGAATAAACGGGAAGACCTTGCCCAAAATCTGCAATGACAGTACGACTTTTCTTACAGGTCTCGAATTATGGCTAGGGATACAGGCGACATTTGGCGTTTTCCAATGGGTCCGGCCGTATCCGATTTTTTTCCAACACAGTAACATTGGGCATGATCTGAGGTGGTGGTAAGGTGACAATTCTATTACATCTCACTGGTCACTGTGAAGCCCTGGCCTAAGGGGCCATTCAGAAGGTCGTAGTATTGCGGATCCACAATACCACGGATGCCGCCCATCGTGTGTTCAGCAAATTGCGGAAGACACAGCCGGGCGCCCCCTTCAAAATGTTCTATAATTTCATGCCGGCCATTGAAGTGAACAGGCCCGCACCTATTCCGCAATTTTGCAGAATAGCTGTGGACCCGTTCACACGGCAGCCATACATGTTAGATAGCTGTAGGCCAAATGGTCAGTCACAACTATCACTCCTGACCCTGCCATATACATGCACACACCCATATGCTTAGCTGCGTGTCCCATGTCTTCTCAGTGGGGAGAGGAGACTAAGCCACCGTCAGACAAATCTGACAAGAAATGGATAGGGCATGTTGAAATTTAACTGCTTGATCCACCCCATACACATTAGATCAGGGGTCAGCAACCTCTGGCAATTCAGCTGTAGTTAAACTACAGCTCCCAACATGCTGCATTCCTTCTGTGGGCGTTCCGAGAACAGCCAAGCAAGTGTGCACGCTGGGAGTGGTAGTTTCACCATAGCTGATCCCTGCACTAGAGTACTGCTACCTAATGAGTACATAAAGTGTGTCCCCAATGTTACCAAGCGGGAGTATCCCTAATGACAATGCAGGACTGTGTAGGGACATGGGATACACCCAGGAATGTCGCCTGTAACATTCATCATAGTGTGTCCCCTGGGGCAGGGGTGCGGAGAAGTACATGGTTACATAAAAATAAAAAAAATAAATATATCAGTTACATAAGTTTTTTTTTTTTTTTTTAATAGACACAGGGCCTCGTGTTGTCCGGATATAATGCTCCCCTTTGAATGGCTTATTTTTTAGCAAGGAAGCGTCATCTGGCGGCTTGTTGACACCTCTGGGTGTGTACAGGGAGCTGTTCACATAAAGAGAACAATGAGGAGCCAAATCTGAGAACGTACCTCGTGCCTCATCCTTTAATCTCTGCACAGACACCAACAATGACTCCTTCTCATCCAGTTCGCTCTCTAGAAACGCGTTCCTCTCAATGGCCTGATTCAACCGCTGCTCAAAGTCTTCCAGAGACACAATGGTAGCCCTGAAGAAAGAAGGAGGGGGGAGAAAAACGGGCGTCATTGGTGCAAAGTCTCTGTCCCTGGATCAGACGTCTCTTTTACCCCGGTAACCTTCATTGATGAGGGCTCAGCAAAGCAATTATAGCAGAGCTCACGTCGTCACGGGTGTTGCTTTACCGCAGTGTTGTGAAATGCAGCTAATGTATTCACCTTTAATGGGTGTCCCCAAATAGCCCTCTTTAACATCATCATTACACAGAGTGACGATGACATCCGGCTCCTACTAACACACCTGGGCTTTGTTCTCCACTGTCCTCATTAGCTGCGTACCCGACTCGTTTCACTCCCTGAATCATTGGTCTCGTTAGAAGTGCACCAACTATTATCTCTGCCTTTCATGACCCAATTTGGGTTGCACCCTGCAGTGGACCCGCAATCACTGGGAGACACTTAGTCACGGTCGACTGAGTGGCTAATGACACCTCCCTAAACGGCCCCCCTGAAGTGGCTTCCTCAGAGCAGACTTCCCTCTCTTGAGAACGGGCTGCAATGACACCCGAGAGCCGCCCATATTTGCTCATCCCATATTCCAGTCATGCGCACTCACCGTTTGCTCTTTCCAAAGTCGTCGTTGGCCTGCTCCAGCTCCCTCACGTACTTGTGCAGCTGGTCCTTGATGCTCCGGGCTCGGCTCAGCTCGTCCTCCAAGAGGGACACCTGCTTGTAGCTTTGTGCGTACTGATGCTCCAGCTTCTCCTGTGAAGTGGAGAACGTTAAAGCTTTTAGTTTGCGGCCTCCAGTCTGTCACACTCTATGAATGGCACGGCTCCCAGCATGCCGAAGCGGCGGTAGACCACAGGTTTAGGGGCTGCTCAAAACTTCACGCTTATGGTGTAAACCTGGATACATAACAGCACCCAAGGAGTAGCCACTGCCGCCGGACGTGGATGTCGTAGCGCATGGCAATTAATCAAATGTACGTAAAAGCAAAAAAAAAAAAAAGTCAGGTTCGAACCTTTAATGATTCCACCTCGTATTTAAGTCTTTGGTTATCCGCTAGCAAATCTCGGTTCCTCTGCTCTGCCTTGACCAGCTGTGTCTCCAGCTCGGCCTCCAAACTCCCGGCTCCCTTCTTGAAATTCGACCAACTCGTCACGTGCTTTCTTGGTAACTAAGGGTTAAAAAGAAGGAATTAATATGCAAAAAAAAAAATTAGATCTAGATATAGGGATCTATTGCTTATCGATGGCGTCTCTGTCCCACAAGCCCCCTGGATGATTTGCTGCTATTAGATACAAGACAGTAGATGGTGAGATGACAAGGAGGAGGATAAGCAGCTGTCATGCAACCTAGAGCGCCGCTTATCTGAAAGAAGTCAAATGAAATATACGGGAATTAGCCTTTAGGATACGGTGGCATACGTGCCAGGAAAGCTCCAGTGCAGACACCAAAACGTAGCCTTAGGCCGGACGAGATGCCCTGGGAGGCATTCATCTTAGGATTAGGTCTGTTGATGTCTAACCTCCGGCACTCCAGCTGCGGTAAAAACTACAACTCCCAAGATGCACACTTCCTTGGCTGTTCTCAGAACTCCACAGAATGAATGGAGCATGCTGGGGAGTCGTAGATTAACCCACAGCTGGAGTGCCGGAGGTAGCCATCACTGGAATAGGTCATCAATATTGAGATCAGTGGGGGTCTAACTTCCGGCACCCTTGCCGATCAGCTGTTTGAAGGAGGTAGCAGCATTTGGGTAAGTGCTATGGCTTCTTCATAGTATACCAGGCACAGCGCCGTACACTGTATAGTGGCTGTACCTGGTACTGCAGCTCCGTCCTATTCCCTTGAATGCCGAGCTGCAGAAAAGACGTGGGACTGGTCGAGGAAGAGGGTGGACTGATCATACAAGGCCCCTTAAGTAGGGATGAGCGAACCCAAGGAAGTTCGGGTTTGTCAAGGTTCGGGCCGAACTTCAGGTCAAGGTTCGGGTTCGGGATCCGAACTTCATCCCGAACCTGGACCCCATTCAAATCAATGGGGACCCGAACTTCCCTTTATTATTTTCCATTATAACATGGTTATAACGGAAAATAATATCATTCTTAAGGCAGAATGCTAAATAAAATGGCCTTCTAGGGGTTAAAAATAATAAAAAAAAACTCACCTTGTCCACTTCATCGCGCAGCCGGTGTCTTCCTTCTTCTTCTTCTTTCAGGACCTGCAAAAGGACCTGCAATGACGTCACCGTAGGTCCTTTTGCAGGTCCTGAAAGAAGAAGGAAGACACCGGCTGCGCGATCAAGTGGACAAGGTGAGTTTTTTTATTATTTTTTAACCCCTAGAAGGCCATTTTATTTAGCATTCTGCCTTAAGAATGATATTATTTTCCGTTATAACCATGTTATAACGGAAAATAATAAAATTACCCGAACACTGAACTCGAATCCGAACTTTTGTGAAAAAGTCCGGGTGTGGATACGGGTACCTGAACTCACAAAGTTCGGTACGAACCCGAACTTTGCGGTTTGGGTTCGCTCAACCCTACCCTTAAGGCCTCTTTCACACGGGCGTGATGGATTAGTTCCGGATGCGTTAAGAGAAACTCGCGCCATTTTGCAAGTAAGTTCAGTCAGTTTTGTCTGCGATTGCGTTCAGTTTTTTCCGCGCGGGTGCAATGCGTTTTTGATGCGTTTTTCACGCACGTGAAAAAAAAAAAAACCACTGAAGGTTTACAAACAACATCTCTTAGCAACCATCAGTGATAATCGCATTACATCCGCACTTGCTTCCGGATGCAATGCGTTTTTTCACTGAAGCCCCATCGGGTCAGGGCTGCGTGAAAAACGTAGAATATAGAACATGCTGCATAACGCAGAACTGATGCATGAAAAAAAAAAACGCTCATGTACACAGACCCATTGACAGGAGTGGGTCAGGATTCAGTGTGCGGGTGCTGTGCGTTCACGTCATGCATTGCACCTGCGCGAAGAACTTGCTCGTGTGAAAGGGGCCCAAAACAGCTGATCGGCAGAGCTATACAGAACATGGGGCACTTACCTCTGTTTATACGTCTTAGACAATTCCCTCCAGTAGACGATTTCTTCCTTGGGGCTCATGAACTCCGGGACTTCTTCATTGTCCATGTTTAGGGAAATCTAAGGGTAAAAAACAGAGAGACAGAGAGCGCTCGTGTTACTGCAGGCGTGGAGGAGCATGGACGTGAAGAATACTCGAGTGCCAGGCGCCTTTTCATGTGCAAATAAAGTTTGGCTTCTTCCCTTAATACAAGAGATTTAGCAGGAAGCCTTTAAGCTGGCGCAGAGCGACATGAATCGGAGTCGGAGCCAATTACGGATGCCTCCTGCCCGCGGGCGTACACGTGGGAGAGAAGATCAGCCGCCGTCCCTGC
>ONZH01000028.1:0-20699 GCA_900303285.1 Rhinella marina | reverse complement strand
CTAGGGACGTGTGGAGATATATATAATCCAGTCTATGGTAAGACTTGTGCGTGTTAGAGTAAAAGGTGTAATCCCTTTCCCCTAAGTGGAGCGTCCTCAAGGTGTCCACAAGCCCCATATCAGATAAAAGCATCTGCAAGTGCAGCAAGCGCTTTTTAGGAATTGGGGTATAGGAGGAGCTTATATCTATGTACCATTTATTCCTCAGGATTAACAAGAAACCCTTTTAGGGACCCCAGCATAAACTGAATAAAACCTAACTTTTATTATTTATTATTTTATAAAAATTGAGGAAAGAAAAAATAGTTAAAACTATCAGCCAGTTGTCAGTCACTTTTGTTGATGTTGTTTTTAACAGATTTATAATATTGATCAGGAGTCAGTCAGAGCCGTCCCTAGTAAGAAGTGATACTTTGTTACATTGGTCACAATGTTACACTTGTTTGCTATATTTAGCATTCCATTATTATAGCCATGCTCCGCTGTACTTCCTAATCAAATAGCCTGGACTAATACTGTGGGGTTACGAAGTGTGCTTAACTCTGAGAGCCGCCGTTGTAACACGCTCTGGTGGTTACTGCCACTAATCACCGGCAGTATCCCTGTGCTCTCCGTGTAAGGCTGTCAGCCACACGGGCTGACTGCTCAAATGCAGCTCTCATAAGCCGCAGCTCAGGCCCGACGGGTGAGCGCGCGATCCTCGCTGCGCTTCAGTCTGCCGTCAGGTACGGTACTCTTAGGTCTGCTGCCCTAACGCTTCCCTGCTATCAATTAGATTCGGCTACAATATACATTCTGTATGTCCATTATCCAAATTGGCTGCCTAAAACTAAACGCCACTAAACCTATCCCAACATGTTTCACCGCTGTTGCGGCTTCGTCAGGAGAAAAGGTGTATGACGCGCGGGGCCACCCTCAATCCCATTTATGCATGTGTCTGTCAATCAAAAGCCTCTCACTTCCTGAGAGGTGTGATTGACAGGTCAAACCACCATTAGAAGGTGCTTGGTATTTTCCCAGTCATTCCAAGATAGATTAACCCTTTATGATGTTATTCTCACCCATTAAGGGATTAGTTTTACTTAGATATAGAGGTTTAACATCCTCCATTTATCTATTTTCTATTTGCCATTACATCAAGTAAATATATGTTAATATAATGACTATATCTTTCTTTAAAAGAACTTATAAGATATTTATTCTTATTGAGGTTAACAACTAGTACACACAACAAGGGTAACCACCAGAGCGTGTTACAACGGCGGCTCTCAGAGTTAAGCACACTTCGTAACCCCACAGTATTAGTCCAGGCTATTTGATTAGTAAGTACAGCGGAGCATGGCTATAATAATGGAATGCTAAATATAGCAAACAAGTGTAACATTGTGACCAATGTAACAAAGTATCACTTCTTACTAGGGACGGCTCTGACTGACTCCTGATCAATATTATAAATCTGTTAAAAACAACATCAACAAAAGTGACTGACAACTGGCTGATAGTTTTAACTATTTTTTCTTTCCTCAATTTTTATAAAATAATAAATAATAAAAGTTAGGTTTTATTCAGTTTATGCTGGGGTCCCTAAAAGGGTTTCTTGTTAATCCTGAGGATTAAATGGTACATAGATATATGCATATACCCTGAGGACTTCCCAGTAGGGGACAAATGTGTTAAATTGATAGGAGGAGCTTGTATCCACTGTCGGGTCCATAGCAAGATTAAAGTCACCACCTAGGATCAGTGTAGGGGCTGCTATGCTCCTGATATATCGCAGGACCTTCAGAAGCCATGGAATTTGATGTGTGTTTGGAGCATAGACATTTGCAATAGTGACAACCTGATCACCAAAGTGACCTGTGAGAACTATGAATCTGCCCTCAGGGTCCGCATCTAAAGAGGACATCTGGAAAGGTGTGTTATGGTTAATTGCTATTGTTACTCCTCTCGTGGCCGAAGAGTAGGGGCTGTGGAACCACTGTGAGTAAGGCTTAGGGGGGAGTTTGGGTATGTGATCCTTGCGAAAGTGCGTCTCCTGGAGTAGAAGAATATCAACATTATCTTTTTGTAGGAGCCTGAACATGTGACTCCGCTTTTGTGGGGTATTTAGCCCCCTAGCATTAAAGGAGAGGACTTTTAATTCTGCCATATACGAACTGGAGGGATGACCAGGAAGATCAATTCTAGCCAAGGTCCAACAGAGCAATAAACATAAACAATTTGGTAACAATAAAAGAACAAAAGAACAAGTACTGGTAGACATCTTGTAATACAGTAATGAGTGTAGACCATCACCGAGGCCCAGGGCCCGCAATGAGCGGACCCAGGTGTCTCAGGGAGGGCAAACACAAAAAAGGGAGGTGGGTGCCTCATAGGGATCGGCATGCACCCCCACCTCTTAGATGCTGTATGAAAAAACTAGTACTTATCAGTGAGAGTCCAGTTGCTGCAAAATCATTAGTTCTGGGTAATGATCAAATCAGCTAGGTCCCCGATTGCATAACTAAGTTTCTGAAAAAAACAGGAACATCCTAATCATCAGAGGACCTGTAAAATATATTAAGAAAAAAAAAGGAGGAAGGGGGAGAGAAGGACAGTGCAGCTGGGTGAGCAGTGGGGAGAGAAGAGAATTGAGTGAAAAAACAAAGTAAGAGACTCTTGTCTTGTGATCAAGTTGCAGATGAGGATGGTCTCCTGGATCTTCTAGCCTTCCCCACTACGTTCCAAACTTGAGCTTGAGATAATTTCGGAAGGTCCGGCAATGGAGGAACCGGGAGCCAGGAAGGTATTTCCATAGGCAGCATGTCGAGCTTTTCCCAGGCTTGGTCCAGGTCTTCAGGCGATCTAATGATAATCTGGCGGCCACCCTTCACAATCGCCAATCCAAAGGGATAGAGCCATCGGATCGGTATGCGCTTTGCCCTGAGGGCTTCTGTAAGAGGCTTAAGGGTGCGTCTCTTTGCCAGAGTGCTCGCAGCGATATCTTGAAAAATCTGTATCTGGGCTCCTTCATAGATGATGTCTCTAGAATCTCATGCCACCCGGAGTACGGCCGCAGTGTCCAAATAGCTGAGCATGCCACAGATGATGTCCCTAGGAGGGTTCTCCGGGGGTGGTTTTGGTCTTAAGGCCCTATGAGCACGTTCTATGACAATTTGGCTTGCTCTCTCCTCTCCTAGTAGCTGGGCAAAGATGGCCGCCACCACGTGGGGAATGGCGTCTGCTTCATAGGATTCAGGTAGGCCCCGTAGCCTCACATTTTTGCGCCTGCTGCGATTCTCCTGGTCTTCAGCTTGCAAAAGCGCTTGATTTATATGCAGCCTGTATGACAAGGCTATTTTTTCCAGCTGTTCACTATGTTGGATCAGTCCCATGTGGGAATCTTCCAGCGTGGAGACCCTATGGCCTAGGTGCTTAATGTCTGCTTTTATATCTGCTAAGTCTTTAATGACCGGGGCTATAGCATTCTTCAAAGCCTTGGTCAGAAAGGATTTGGAGATCTGTGAAGGGTCCGACTCACCAGCTGCATCTGAAGCGGCTCCGGAGCTGTCGTCGTCCGAGTCGGCCCTGGGTGGCGGAGGCATCGCTCCCTTAGGCGCCATCTTGCCCCGCCTCGCCTGGGAAGCATGCTTCTTTTGGAGGTATCTCTCCATATCTGACTGCAGTTTGTCCTGTCGGGGGGTAGAAGGTATGTTCCCCTGCTTTTCTCTACCGATTTTGACCATGATGTGGCTGTTGGGCTCTCAAAAGGCTTGAGGTGAAGGCAATGCGATCAGGAGCGCTGCTCTTATGCGGCCATCACGCAGCGTGGCAGACTCCGCCCCCCTGCATAAAATGCTTTTGTTATAACTATCCATTATCTTGCAGTAATATGCAACAAGTTTAATAGCATTGGCATCAGAATACTATTGGGTTGCTGGCAATAAACCTGTCTAAACTTTTTTTTTAAAGCTGCCTGTTCATTTCATATGCAGAAAAAATGTTTTTTTTTTCTTACTATTGATAAGGGAACCCCTTTGTTTCCCTTACTTCAATTGATTGTCACTGTCCAAATTAGATATGAGTATGTGCGTCGACGCTAAGAACTTCAAACCACACAGTGTTGCCGGTGTGAAATCCTATACACTTCTCCTTTATTTTCAGGAAGCACTGTCTTATATTCATTCACTGATTAGGAGTGGTCAGCAGATCACATGTATCTCTTTACCATAGTATAACTGGATGTCCAAAGTATATAACCATTTTTGGACATAAAGCATACATTTATGGAATCACAAAAAACAGGATATATGTACAACAGTCTTATTTAGGCGTCGGCTGACTAATATTTTCTTCATCATTCAAAACAGGAACTAGGTGCTTCTGTCTGAAGGCCTCGATCTTGCGTAAGCTGTTTCAAGCTAAAAGCAGTCTCGTTATCTGAATGATTATTAAGAACATAACAAAAGATGTAGCAGATTTTAATGTTTTGTTCCCTTATTGCTCACCTTCACACTATGAGTTTTGTAATACAGAACTAGCTGTAAGGCAGCAGCTGTATTAAACATATAACCAGGTGACCACTCTACCCAATTATATCTTCTTATTTTCTCCCTAGACTCTACATATAGTGTCTCTATCACACTACATTAGTGGCTTGTGTCTGTAATGGCTTTTTGTCAGACTCTACCACATGACACTCTTCCAGGTCAGAGGCTGAACACAGAATGGGGTTCTATAATGTTCTCAGCAAATGACCTTCTTGAAATCTGCCCCGATTGGCTGATCAGGCTGTCTGTCAGCCTCTGAGACATTCAAGGCAAGCCCAGTTTTTTCCCAGTGGTATGTGACCCTCCATCTTTTTCCCTCTCCTGTGATTTTCCCTATCAATATTCACAGTAAAATGGAGCTGTTTTTACACTATTTATCTGAAACAAATTGCAAAAGTTCCAGATTTGTTTGGCAGACAAATTTTTGTGAAACTCATAACAAATCCAATTTGTTTAGAATCAATTCAGTCATTTCTACTGTCGTTTCATGAAACGCCAAAGATACTATCAAGCTGGACATAGACATTACTCTATTGTTGGTCTTCCTGTAACATGCAATAGAGGAATGGTCATGAAAGCCAACAGGATGACTGCTTTGGCCCTGTGAATAAATGGCCAATGAAGTTAGCCAATGCCCATTAAATTGTTCACAGATCCTACATAAAAAACTGGTGTATATACGAGTTTTTATCAGAGTACCAGTAAACAGAAGTATTCTGCTAACAAGCTGACCACATTCATGCTCATGAATATGGTCATGTATCTATCATTAATGTGGCATTCTGCTTCATTATATATCTGAGGGACTGATGGTCTTCCTACTGCATAAAACATCAGAAATACAGAGTACACAATAAAAATAGTACCCTACATATATAGGAGGTGTTATAGTTAGGTAGCTGTCTGAATGATAGCTGGCTGCTTTGAAACCTCCAACAACATAAGTGTTTGATACAGCCATATATATT
Organism: Rhinella marina; assembly: GCA_900303285.1. Lineage (NCBI taxonomy): Eukaryota > Metazoa > Chordata > Amphibia > Anura > Bufonidae > Rhinella > Rhinella marina. The sequence continues at coordinate 15,202 of ONZH01000028.1, read as the reverse complement.
TGTATAACATACACTTTTCCTAAAAGTGGTCCCTCAGTGAAAATTTGCAAATCTCCACTTAGATGAATCAGTTTCTGAAATTGTCAGGAACTAGTCATAAAGATTAGAGATGAGCGAGCATACTCGTCCGAGCTTGGTGCTCGTTCGAGTATTAGGGTACTCGTAAGTGCTCGCTGCTCGGACGAGTATCTCGCCATGCTCGAGGAAATGGCAACTTCCGCATCGTGCTTTTTTGGCGCCTATAAACACAGCCAATCACAAGCCAGGAGACTCTGCGGTACACCCAGCATCACGTGGGGCCCTTACATGTCGATAGCAGGGGTTGGCTGGCCTGATCAGGTGACCCTGGAATATACTAGTGACTGGCCGCGGTGCTCGGCTCAGATGCCGTCTGGATGTCGTTAGGGATAGAGCTGCTGCGTTTCAGGGACAGTGTTAGGGCCTGCATTTAGTTCTCTGTTAGGCAGGAATCACCCACAAAGAACCCAACAGCCCTTCTAAGGGCTAGAAGACATTTTTTTTTTGTCTCCTGGCTTGGCTGGCTGGCTGGCTGGCACTAGTAGTGCAGCTATCGCCATATATAACCCCCTTTTTTTTTAATGTTATATCTCAGTGATACAAATCCATTGCACACAGCAGTGTGGAACCATTCTGTGTGTCACAGTTCAGTACACTCACTATTTTCTGTCCAGGTGACACTTTCTGTATACAACCAAGTCTTTTGCTGCCTGTCACGTGTATAGCTTGATCCCAAAAATCTCTGTGCGACATTTGTCTGGGTCGCAGTCTAAATAGCCACCGTCAGTAGGGTGTCAGTTAGCTCTACGATAGTTTCTGCACGTCACGTTCCAAAAAAAACAAAGATCCAAAACAAAATATATAAAAAAAATTAGTTGTATTTGTTGTTTTAGCTCAGTGATACAAATTCATTTCACACAGCTGCGTGTAACCTTTCTGTGTGTCACAGTTCAGCACACTTACTCCAATCCGTATTTTCTGTCCAGGTGACACTTTCTGTACGTCACTGAATACAACCAAGTCATTTGCTGCCTGTCACGTATATAGCTTGATCCCAAAAATCTCTGTGCGACATTTGTCTGGGTCGCAGTCTAAATAGCCACCGTTAACAGGGTGTGAGTTAGGTCTCCGATAGTTCCTGCACGTCACGTTCCCAAAAAAACAAAACAAAACAAAAAAATATAAAAAACAAAATATATAAAAAAAATTAGTTGTATTTGTTGTTTTAGCTCAGTGATACAAATCCATTTCACACAGCTGCGTGTAACCTTTCTGTGTGTCACAGTTCAGCACACTCACTCCAATCCATATTTTCTGTCCAGGTGACACTTTCTGTACGTCACTGAATACAACCAAGTCATTTGCTGCCTGTCACGTATATAGCTTGATCCTAAAAATCTCTGTGCGACATTTGTCTGGGTCGCAGTCTAAATAGCCACCATTATCAGGGTGTGAGTTAGGTGTCCGATAGTTCCTGCACGTCACGTTCCCAAAAAACAAAACTACAAAAAAATATAGAAAACAAAATATATAAAAAAATTTGTTTTTTTGTTGTTTTAGCTCAGTGATACAAATCCATTTCACACAGCTGTGTGTAACCTTTCTGTCTGTCACAGTTCAGCACACTCACTCCAATCCGTATTTTCTGTCCAGGTGACACTTTCTGTACATCACTGAATACAACCAAGTCATTTGCTGCCTGTCACGTATATAGCTTGATCCTAAAAATCTCTGTGCGACATTTGTTTGGGTCACAGTCTAAATAGCCACCGTTAACAGGGTGTGAGTTAGGTCTCCGATAGTTCCTGCACGTCACGTTCCCAAAAAACAAAACTACAAAAAAATATAGAAAACAAAATATATAAAAAAAATTAGTTGTATTTGTTGTTTTAGCTCAGTGATACAAATCCATTTCACACAGCTGCGTGTAACCTTTCTGTGTGTCACAGTTCAGCACACTCACTCCAATCCGTATTTTCTGTCCAGGTGACACTTTCTGTACGTCACTGAATACAACCAAGTCATTTGCTGCCTGTCACGTATATAGCTTGATCCTAAAACTCTCTGTGCGACATTTGTTTGGGTCGCAGTCTAAATAGCCACCGTTAACAGGGTCTGAGTTAGGTCTCCCATAGTTCCTGCACGTCACGTTCCCAAAAAAACAAAACTAAAAAAAAATATAGAAAACAAAATATATAAAAAAAATTAGTTGTATTTGTTGTTTTAGCTCAGTGATACAAATCCATTTCACACAGCTGCGTGTAACCTTTCTGTCTGTCACAGTTCAGCACACTCACTCCAATCCGTATTTTCTGTCCAGGTGACACTTTCTGTACGTCACTTAATTAAACCAGACTGAACAAGTTTGTGGGTTTCAGTACACCAGGCCCGTTTTTTTTTTTATATATCATACACTTATATACAGAAAATGTTGAACCCCAGGGCTAAGGGTCGAGGACGAGGGCGTGGGCGTGGGCATTCAATTACTGCAGGGGGCAGAGGCCGTGGTCCTGGGCACAGTGAGACAGTACCTGCTGATGAGGGAGCTGTGGAAAGCCGCAGAGCTACACTCCCTAGCTTCATGTCTCAACTTACAGGGACACGTGGTAGAGGACTGTTGAAACCACAACAGTGCGAACAGCTGATGTCGTGGATTGCGGACAATGCTTCAAGTAATTTGTCCACCAGTCAGTCTTCCACGCAGTCCACCCACGTTACCCAAGGGAGCACTCCTCTGGCTCCTCCACCTCAACCTCCTATCCCCCAGTCTGCCCCCTCCCAGGAAAATTTGGAATGCGATCCGGCATACTCTCAGGAACTGTTTTCTGGACCCTTCCCAGAGTCACAAACCACTTCTCAGGTTGCTGCTGACCTCGTTCCCGATGCCCAAGTTTTCCAACTGCCACATAATTTGTGACGCGTTTCGGCACAGACCGTGCCTTCCTCAGACATACAAACAAATCAAATAGTCAACTTTTAAATAGCCCGCCTAAATGACGAACGCTGGAATACAAACGCTGGAACCAAAGGGCCTCAATAGAGATTATGCACTTAATAGTTTTTTATAATATAAGTAGCGCTTGTTTGATTATACTTTATATTTATTTTCTATAGAGTCCATGAAGCAGGACTACATAGCGTGCATTCTACAATACTGAAACAAGTATTTGTTATTGTTTCTCTTTTTTCATTTATGTTTCCCTCTTTTTTCATGTTTGTTTCCCTTTTGTTTACTGATGTTGCCTAGCAACATGACGTCAACAACACGTCATTTAGGCGAACTATTTAAACGTTGACTATTTGATTTGTTTGTATGTCTGAGGAAGGCACGGTCTGTGCCGAAACGCGTCACAAATTATGTGGCAATAAAGCAACATAAACTGCAACCACTAGCGAGTGCCGATCCTTTATTTGTAAGATTATCTTGGACGCCAACCTCCGATACGTGCACCGCTACCCTGCACGGAGTGCCGCCTGCATATCACAAACCCAGCAAGACACCGTCACCTGTCCCCAGTCTAGGCAGAGTAGGGGGGAGCTGTACAGAAAGATGGTGAGGGAGTACCTAGCTGACCATACCAATGTCCGTAGCGTTCACTCTGCTCCATACAACTACTGGGTTTCAAAGCTGGACACGTGGCCTGAACTGGCGCTGTACACCTTGGAGGTGCTGGCCTGCCCTGCCGCTAGCGTGCTGTCAGAGCGGGTATTCAGTGCAGCTGGTGGCGTCATCACCTATAAGCGTACACGCCTGTCAACTGACAGGCTGACGCTTATTAAAATGAACAAAGCCTGGATTTCACGGGAATTCAAATCTCCTCCGGGGGAAAGCAGCTAAAATTTAACATTACTTATGTATACGATTCCTCTTCTCTACTCCTCCTCCTCCTCCTCCATATCGTCTTTGCCTAACGCTGACCAAAAAAACGCCATTTTTCAGAGGTCCAACTGGCACTCTTTTACCACAATTTTTCAGGAGGGCCCCCTACAGGCCCTCTATTCAAACAATTTTTCCAGAGGTCCACCTACAGGCCCTCTCTCCAAACAATTTTTCCGGAGGTCCACCTACAGGCCCTCTCTCCAAACAATTTTTCCGGAGGTCCACCTACAGGCCCTCTCTCCAAACAATTTTTCCGGAGGTCCACCTACAGGCCCTCTCTCCAGTTACAGTTTCCAGTTTTATTTGCGCAAACTGCGTAAATTTTATTTTTGGGATAGGTGTGAAAAATAATATTACCTGCGTATCTATATTTCCCAACATTGGATACGGTAGCAACAAGAAGACCAAACACGTGCTGCCCACAGGGTTCCGCAAATTCCTGGTCCACAATGTCAAGGAGCTCGAGGTTCTGTTGATGAGCAACAAGTCCTTCTGTGCAGAAATCGCCCACAACGTCTCCATCTAAGAACCTAAAGACCATTGTGGAGAGAGCGGCACAGCTCGCCATCAAAGTGACGAATCCCAACGCCAGACTGCGTAGCGAAGATAACGAATAAATATCTCTGTGGTTATTTTTGCTAAATAAAAGTTAAATAAACACAAAAAAAAAATAAATTGATCTGTTCCTGTGCCTGATCCATCCAAGTTGAATCTGTCCCATCATGAGAAAGTCCCTCCAAGGAGTCCCCACTGTAACTTGCTTCCCATACAACTACCTCACCCCCCGACACCTGTGTCTCGCCATTGTCCACCACCTCCTCAGACAACACTGGTAAATCCCCACTGTCAGCACACGGAGACTGCAAAAGGTCTTGCGAATTGGGGCAGAGAATGTTCTGGGCTAGCACATCAGAGAAGGGGTGACTATGGGGTTCCAGGGAGTACGTGATCACATGCAATCTCCATGTAAAAAGTCATGCCACACTTGATCGAGCTCATAATTGACAATTGTACCGGTTGATGCTAAATTTTTAAGTTGGGTCCTGCGTCGTCATTCTAACTACATCCGGCTGTTGTCACCACCACACACGCTAGCCCAGGGGGAACTCCTCTGGCTCTTCCAGCTCAACCTCCTTGCCCCCCAGCCTGCCACCCCACCTACAGGCCCTCTCTCCAAACAATTTACGTCTTTTTCCTATCTTTCTCTCTCTCCAAACTATTTTTCCGGATAGCTGCCATATATGGTATTAAACTGAGTAGTATACATAGAAGATATACCACACTTGATCAATCTCATAATTTACAGGCCCTCTCTCCAAACAATTTACCCGGATAGGGGACGTATTAGATATTGTACAGATTTTTTTTGGTTCTTCTTTTAATTGCCTCCTGACCTGTGATAGGCAGAGCATGGACACGTCCCCTTAGCTGCAGTAGGAAAGACACTCCCCTGGCCAGAGCAAGCTCTTTTTCCGTTTTCCGTGGTCGAAAATTCCATGAAATATAGGGTCCCAAGATAGGGGATGTATACGGTATTAAACTGAGAAGAATCGATACCACACATGCCCCAGTAGGAGAATTTGGGGTAATGGTGGGATTAGGCAGCCTCAGAGGCATCCATGCATGCTGCCCCTGCTGTTTCCTGTCCATTTCCGTGGTGTTTCCATCATTTTCTGAGGTTTCCAGGTTTTCACCCATCCTTCCCTAGGCAGAGCCTTGGTCCCCTGCAAAAATGCTCGAGTCTCCCATTGACTTCAATGGGGTTCGTTATTCGAAACGAGCACCCGAGCATCGGGAAAAGTTTGACTCGAATAACGAGCACCCGAGCATTTTAGTGCTCGCTCATCTCTAATAAAGATCTATCACGTTTCAGTGGGACGCTGAAAATGATTAATCATTGCAGTCAGTTAACTTATAGTTTATTCATGCAATTTACTGATTTATGGTTAAGGCTACTTTCACACTTGCGTTGTTAATTCAGGTACTGAGATCCGGCAGAGGATCTCTATACCTGAATTAAACTGATCCGTTTTGATTTTGCACATCAGGATGCATCCGTTCAGTTAGGATGCAGTTGTGTGAAATCAAAACTGAAGAAAACTGATCAGGCACTAAATACATTAAAAGTCAATGGGTGACGGATCCGTTTTTTTAGGCTACTTTCACACTAGCGTTATGGGATTCCGGTATTGAGTTCCGTCATAGGGGCTCAATACCGGAATAAAACGCTTCCGTTTTGTCCCCATTCATTGTCAATGGGGACAAAACTGAACTGAAGACAACGGAATGCTCCTGAAAGCATTCCGTTCAGTCTTCAGACCGGAGAGCAAACCGCAACATGTTGCGGTTTGCTCTCCGTACTAGTTATCCGCACCTAAACGGATCCGGAATGACCCCCAATGCAAGTCAATGGGGACGGATCCGTTTGGTGTGGACACACTTGTAAACGGATCCGTCCTCCATTGACTTTCAATAGAGGTTATTCCGGATCCGTTTAAACGCTAATACAACCGGATACGGAATTACGGATCCACAAGGTTGTATTACTCAGTACGGATCCGGCGGGTGAAGGGACCCGCCGGATCCGTACTAACGCTAGTGTGGAAGTAGCCTTAGTCTCCTAAAAAAACTGATCCGTCACCATTGACTAAGGGTGGGTTCACATCAGCGTTATGCTTTCCGTTTGTGTTTTCCGTTATAACATGGTTATAACGGAAAATAACGGAAACCATAAGACGGAAGTCAAAACGGAAGCCTTTAGAGGCTTCCGTTTTGATCCGTCATAATAGAAGCCTATGAGAATCATAACGGATCCGTCTGAGTTCCGTTATGCTGAACGGAAAACAAAGTCCTGTCGACAGGACTTTGTTTTCCGTTTTGCATAATGGGAACCAAATGGATCCGTTATGATTCTCATAGGCTTCTATTATGACGGATTAAAACGGAATGCCTCTAAAGGCTTCCGTTTTGACTTCCGTCTTATGGTTTCCGTTATTTTCCGTTATAACCATGTTATAACGGAAAACACAAACGGAAAGCATAACGCTGATGTGAACGAGCCCTTACATTGGTTTCAGTACCTGATCAGTTTCTTTCAGTTTTTATGACCGGACACAAAATTACAGCTTGCTGCGGTTTTGTGTCCGGTCACAAAACTGAAAGCTGCCTGAACTGAAGACATCCTGATGCATCCTGAACGGATCTCTTTCCATTCAGAATGCATGGGGACAAAACTGATCAGTTTTTTCCGGTATTGAGATCCTCTGCCTGATCTCAATACTGGAAAACCACAACGCAAGTGTGAAAGTAGCCTAAAAAATGTATTTTTTTTTACCTATGTTAAAATAGCCCAGTGGGCATTAGGTTGCTAGGATGAAGGACCTAGGTCATGCTCTAGTTAGTGTTGCACATGGAAAGAAGAGGGCACACATATCTAGGACTGTATAAAAACATATTAGGGCAATTTATGAATCAGGTGCTCATCTTACTATGTTGTGCAGGAGGCACAACACCTATGCAAGCTTGAAAGAAAGATGTCCAGAGAGCCGCTGCATGCCCAATCCCATTGTAACGCTTGTAGTTAGGGACAGACATGGACAGTATTCTCTGACCTAGAATCCAGCCCATTACCTACCTACTTGCAGAACAAGCCCTAGGTAGCAAGACTGCTACTGGTCGACAGCCCCTGTGTTTCTTATGTGCAGAGACAGACAAACAACATGAGAAAAAACAACACAAAAACAGGGTCATACATAAATGGGTCAGAACCAGACAGGCTATGCAGTCTCAAATGAGAGACAGAGAGTGGTCAGAAGAAGGGCTGAGGTCAGAGGAATGAGCAATCCATAAACATAGGAACCAGGAACACAGCTAGTGAGTCAGAGACTATCACTGGCACTGGTGTATGGCCAGGAAGGGGATTAAATACAGCAATGAGTTCCAGGATCAGAACCTGATAGGTCATGACTCAGTGCTCCAGTAGTCATAAACACTAACACATAAGAATAGAACAGCTGAGTAATTAGCTCACTGCTAATCTCCTCCAGTAAATGCCCACTGTGGGAAGAAACAGAGCATTGCATCCTGTTGCTAAGGATGCTGTTGTGTCACCAGGGCGCACAGCTTAACAGCGCATCTCTCTCGGCACAACTCCGCTGAAGCCAGAGATTGCACCGCTGGAGGCCGACTTTGACACCCCGGTTCACAATTAGATCTTATATCCAGAAAGACTTGATGCAAAAATGATGCACAGGTGGTGCTGCTCAATCCAGATCACCACAGATCGTAAAATCTAACTTTATTTGTCTCACAACAATGTGTTTTGGGTCCAGACAGGCAAGGGGGCCTGTCTAGCTATGAAATGCATTGTTCTGAGATTAATAAAGTTCAATTTTACAATTTACTGTGTCCTGGATTCAGTACTGTTGCTTGTACATCATTTTTGCATTGAATCTTAGTGTGAGAGAGAGTCTGCAAAGAAGGAGAAAAGTGTGTGAGAAAGCTCTGTATGCAAAGTCTCAAGTTCCAAAAGGACTGTTGTCTGGTGAACTGCTTCTACTTCAAAGTGCTCCAGAAAAAAGGGGAACAGACATCTTGAGAAGGTCTAGAACCTGCAAGGCCATGTGAGATAGCATCAGTGAGGCACATACAGTTTATGGCATGCAGATTCACTGCTGTGGGAGGCAAATCTAGCTCAGGTACCTACCACACTGGGTATCTACAGTTGGTCACCTGAATCTTAATCTGCACCTTTCAGTTTGGGAACTGCTGAAAGAGAGTTACCAAGTCCAGAATAGCTTGTCTGTAGAAAGAGAGAGAGAGAGAGAGAGAGACTAGGAGTACTACACCCTCCAATGCTGTCGCCTATACACTGCCTCTGAGGATACTGCTGTTCTGTGAAATACCTCTGAACTGTAACTTTACTGCTACCTGTACAACTACTCTCATCATCAACTGAGTAAAGAGACTGTATTCTTTAAAACCAACGGGCCTGATCATTGCCTCCATACTTTGCCGGCCCTCCACCTGCACTCCTACATTGCACACATCCAAAAACCCACCAAATACCAAGGGCACCCCAACTACCACCAGGCAGGAGTCTCAATACCAGGGAATCCTGTCTGGTGGTCCCTACACTAACTTTACAGCACCAGGGAGTGCTAGAGGGAGAACTGCCACTGTGAACTGTGAGTACTACTACCCCTTTCAAGGCCAACAATCACCAACGCCATTCTCCCTGCCATTTCACCTCCCCAGTGGGTCGGCGCAAGTAAAAAAAAAATGCAAATATGAATTCTTACTGAAGTTATACTCATTTCACCAAACTGCTATAGTTGTCCCTATGTCTACAAAACTAACATTGCAGGTGATTTTGTGACTCCTATGAGTATGTATGATATAGGGTAAAAACATGACAATGGGGCATACCAAACACCTGTTTAATCAAGATTTTTACGCTATGTGTGACACACGTTGTTAAATATCGGAAAAAGGAAGTGTGTCATACAAGTTGCTGTAGCTCATTTGCTCATCATGGTTTCAAACCTAGATTTGAAGATTTTTTGCCATTCTTCTCTGCAGATCCTCTCAACATCTGTCAGGTTGAGGACCCTCGGTGGACAGCCATTTTCAGGTTTCTCCAGAGATGTTCGACAAGGTTCAAGGCAAGTATCTGTCTGGGCCACTCAAGGACAGTCTCAGGGTTGTGGTGGAAACTCACTCTAGGAAGAGTCCTGGTTGTTCCAAACGTCTCCCATTTAATAATTATGGAGGCCATTGTGCTCTTGGGAACTCTCAGTGCAGCAGACATTTTTGTGTACCCTTTTTCAAATCTTTGTCTCCACACAATCATGTATCTGGGCTCTACAGGCAGTTCTTTCCTCCTTATGGCTTGTTTTTTTCCTCTGATATGCATTATCTGCTTTGAGACCTTATACACACAGGGCTTTATCTTTCCACGTCATTTTCAATCAACTGAATTTACCACAGGTGGACTCCAGTCAAGGTGCAAAAACATCTCAAAGATGAACAAGAAAAATGGCCCTAGAGCTAACTTTTAAGTGTCACAGCAAAAAGTCTGAAAACTTACAGTACAGACCAAAAGTTTGGACACACCTTCTCATTCAAAGAGTTTTCTGTATTTTCATGACTATGAAAATTGTAGATTCACACTGAAGGCATCAAAACTATGAATTAACACATGTGGAATTATATACTTAACAAAAAAGTGTGAAACAACTGTAAATATGTCTTATATTCTAGGTTCTTCAAAGTAGCCACCTTTTGCTTTGATTACTGCTTTGCACACTCTTGGCATTCTCTTGATGAGCTTCAAGAGGTAGTCACCTGAAATGGTTTTCACTTCACAGGTGTGCCCTGTCATGTTTAATAAGTGGGATTTCTTGCCTTATAAATGGGGTTGGGACCATGAGTTGTGTTGGGCAGAAGTCAGGTGGATACACAGCTGATAGTCCTATTGAATAGACTGTTAGAATTTGTATTATGGCAAGAAAAAAGCAGCTAAGTAAAGAAAAACGAGGCCATCATTACTTTAAGAAATGAAGGTCAGCCAGTCCGAAAAATTGGGAAAACTTTGAAAGTGTCCCAAAGTGCAGTCGCAAAAACCATCAAGCGCTACAAAGAAACTGGCTCACATGAGGACCGCCCCAGGAAAGGAAGACCAAGAGTCACCTCTGCTGCTGAGGATAAGTTCATCCGAGTCACCAGCCTCAGAAATCGCAGGTTAACAGCAGCTCAGATTAGAGACCAGGTCAATGCCACACAGAGTTCTAGCAGCAAACACATCTCTACAACAACTTTTAAGAGGAGACCATGTGCAGCAGGCCTTCATGGTAAAATAGCTGCTAAGGACAGGCAACAAGCAGAAGAGACTTGTTTGGGCTAAAGAACACAAGGAATGGACATTAGACCAGTGGAAATCTGTGCTTTGGTCTGATGAGTCCAAATTTGAGATCTTTGGTTCCAACCACCGTGTCTTTGTGCGACGCAGAAAAGGTGAACGGATGGACTCTACATGCCTGGTTCCCACCGTGAAGCATGGAGGAGGAGGTGTGATGGTGTGGGGGTGCTTTTCTGGTGACACTGTTGGGGATTTATTCAAAATTGAAGGCATACTGAACCACCATGGCTACCACAGCATCTTGCAGCGGCATGCTATTCCATCCGGTTTGCGTTTAGTTGGACCATCATTTATTTATCAACAGGACAATGACCCCAAACACACCTCCAGGCTGTGTAAGGGCTATTTGACCAAGAAGGTGAGTGATGGGGTGCTACGCCAGATGACCTGGCCTCCACAGTCACCAGACCTGAAAAAAGGGCCCAATCGAGATGGCTTGGGGTGAGCTGGACCGCAGAGTGAAGGCAAAAGGGCCAACAAGTGCTAAGTATCTCTGGGAACTCCTTCAAGACTGTTGGAATACCATTTCAGGTGACTACCTCTTGAAGCTCATCAAGAGAATGCCAAGCAGTAATCAAAGCAAAAGGTGGCTACTTTGAAGAATCTAGAATATAAGACATATTTTCAGTTGTTTCACAGTTTTTTGTTAAGTGTATAATTCCACATGTGTTAATTCATAGTTTTGATGCCTTCAGTGTGAATCTACAATTTTCATAGTCATGAAAATACAGAAAACTCTTTGAATGAGAAGGTGTGTCCAGACTTTTGGTTGGTACTGTATATCCATGCGAAAGCGAAGAGCCGGCTGTCACCATCTTGATTGAAGATCCCATGTGAAATCCCATGCACGATGACGTATGATGTCACCACGCCAGCCAATGTGGTGATGTCATCACGAGTCATGTGAGATTTCGCAATAGATCTCAAGATGGCGACGGACAGCTCTTCGCCTTAGCTTTGTGATCAAATGGATGGCAGAAGTATGATTTTATTTTTTTATTTTATTTTACACTGATATTAATGTCAGATGCTGTGATCAGCGATGAAAGTGGCATCTGAGGGATACAGTGATAGGGAGTGGCGCAATTCACGTTCTCTGTCATTGCACCTACTACTTACAAAGAAATTCGCTACATGACAAAGAAATGAAGAAGAAATGCGCTTCATGATGAAGCAATATTCTTCATGTTACACAATATACATACAATATACTGAAAAAACATCTCTTTTGTACTGTTATTAATATTTGTTGTACAACACAAGAACACTTATTGTACAACAATAAGAAGAAAAGTTTAATTTCACCTTTGCTGAATTTTCAGGGTTTAATAGAAATTACAATTCTTCCAAGGCAGATTGTACGGTTTTCCTTAAACAAGCTGTAGGGACTCTATCTGTACTGCTCCATCATGACTCTATCAGAGGAGAGTTGGGAGCTCTTCATGCACATTAGACTGTCAGACGAACATGCCATTCTGGATGAGTTCATCTAACAATACACCAACGTGTATGGGGGCCTTTAGATACTGTAGTTCTCAGTTTTAAGAGGCAGATAGGATTTAAGGGAAATCACTATGACGTCAGGTCATAGTGCGCGCCGGCAGGGAAGAGAGTGGAGCGCGGGACCGGAGGGCAGCGGCAGCGCAGGACAGGTAAGTAAGGTTTTTATAAGTGGCTGGGTGGGCTGATCTGAGGTCTGATGGGGGCACAAGACGCTGCTCTGAGGTCTGATGGGGGCACAATATGCTGATCTGAGGTCTGATGGGGGCACAATATGCTGATCTGAGGTCTGATGGGGGCACATTCTGCTGATCTGAGGTCTGATGGGGGCACATTCTGCTGATCTGAGGTCTTATGGGGGCACATACTGTTGATCTGAGGTCTGATGGGGGCACATTCTGCTGATATGAGGTCTGATGGGGGCACATACTGTTGATCTGAGGTCTGATGGGGGCACATACTGCTGATCAGAGGTCTGATGGGGGCACATTCTGCTGATCTGAGGTCTGATTGGGGCACATACTGTTGATCTGAGGTTTGATGGGGGCACATTCTGCTGATATGGGGTCTGATGGGGACACAGTAGGCTGATCTGAGGTCTGGTGGGCGCACAGTGAGATGGTATGGGGGCACAGTGGGCTGATATGGGGCCATAGTGGGCTGATCTGAGGTCTGTTGGGGGTCTGACATGGAGGGCTGATGGAGTTCTGACATGAAGGGCTGATATGGGGGTCTGATGTGATATCCTGAAATTTATGGGCAGTCTGATAAGAGGATCTGATGAAAAATATTTTTTCCTTATTTTCCTACTCTAAAACCTAGGTGCGTCTTATGAGCCAGTGCGTCTTATAGGGTGAAAAATACGGTAAGTATTTTAGGCCTCATTCGCCATCCAAGCAGAAAAGCGTGATATTGCTGTAAGGTAGTCAGTGAATACCATTTAAAAAAAAATATATATATCTCAGTTTGTGGGGTGTTTAGTTTCAAATCAGAATTTTAGGCCTCATTCACTATCCAAGCAGAAAAGCGTGATATTGCTGTAAGGTAGTCAGTGAATATCATTAAAAAAAATATTGAATCTGAGTTTGTGGGGTTGATCAGTGTTAATTTCAAGTCAGTATTTTAGGCCTCATTCGCCATCCAAGAAGAAAAGCGTGATATTGCTGTAAGGTAGTCAGTGAATATCATTTAAAAAATATATATATATCTCAGTTTGTGGGGTGTTTAGTTTCAAATCAGTATTTTAGGCCTCATTCGCCATCCAAGCAGAAAAGCGTGATATTGCTGTAAGGTAGTCAGTAAATATCATTTAAAAATAAATATATATCTCAGTTTGTGGGGTGTTTAGTTTCAAATCAGTATTTTAGGCCTCATTCGCCATCCAAGCAGAAAAGCGTGATATTGCTGTAAGGTAGTCAGTGAATATCATTTAAAAAATATATATATATCTCAGTTTGTGGGGTGTTTAGTTTCAAATCAGTATTTTAGGCCTCATTCGCCATCCAAGCAGAAAAGCGTGATATTGCTGTAAGGTAGTCAGTGAATATCATTTAAAAAATATATATATATCTCAGTTTGTGGGGTGTTTAGTTTCAAATCAGTATTTTAGGCCTCATTCGCCATCCAAGCAGAAAAGCGTGATATTGCTGTAAGGTAGTCAGTGAATATCATTTAAAAAAAATGTATATATATTTCAGTTTGTGGGGTGTTTAGTTTCAAATCAGTATTTTAGGCCTCATTCGCCATCCAAGCAGAAAAGCGTGATTTTGCTGTAAGGTAGTCAGTAAATATCATTAAAAAAAATAGTGAATCTGAGTTTGTGGGGTTGTCAGTGTTACTTTTAAATAAGTATTTGGGGCCTCATTTGCAATAGAAAAAGAAAATTGTCATATAGTGTGTAGTTCTGTGCAGTAACCCATTGTACTGCAGTTCAGCAACCCATTGTTAACCCACTCTATGGGTGACGGTATTTCTCAAATAAATAGTTAGGTCGTTGTGCGAGGCAGTGAGCAAAGTAAATTTTTTTTGTTGGATTTTTAATTTCCTTTTATTTTAAATTTGTAATCAATCAGTATGTCAGACAGAGCGGTGACAGGCCCTTCACAGGGGAGGGGCAGTGGCACAAATATTTCTGGAATAGGCACAGGTCGCAGCAGAGGAAGGGGACGTGGCATTAGGGGTCACTTGGCGAGGCCAGAGCTACCAGTGTCATCTAGCGGTCGTGTGTTGACCACCAACCCAGCGGTTCTTGAATGGCTGACTCAGTCATCCACTTCCTCCCAGATGACATCGGAAACCCCCAGCCAAGAGTCGGTGGGTTCGTCAGATACAACCCTTAGTTGGCATGGGCCTGGAGCACCTCCACTGCCCTCACCTGTCCTCAACCTGCCTCTGTCCTGTTCCCTCAGCCAGAGAAGTACTATATGCTGTGGGCTCTGAGCCACTATACAGCGAGGACGAACTACTTGAGGACGGTCAGCAGCTACTGGGAAGCCAAGAGGTGGGGCAGAAATCCACTCCTTCCAGTAGGCGGTCAAGTACTGATGAGGAGAGTGTAGCGGCAGGTGATGTTGAGAGCGGTCCGGCTTTGTACACCGAGACAGTTGAGGAGGACATTAGCGACGTGCAAATTGTAGTTGATAATAATGTAGCCGATCGCACTTGGGAGCTGGGTGAAGCAAGGGCTTCATCATCATTATCATCATCTGCAGACGAGACTGACAGCTTGCGGGTCAGGCAGCGGTGCAGGCAGCAAGTCGGTAGTGTGGCCGTTAGTCAGCGGAGTGGCAACAGTGCGAGGTCGGGAGCCAAATGGGCACGGGGTAGACCGCACTCTTCACAGGTGCTTTCTGGCCTTGAAAAGAGCGGCGCAAGGGCTCAAGCCA
>ONZH01000027.1:0-49798 GCA_900303285.1 Rhinella marina | reverse complement strand
CCTGATGGGGGCACATCTGATGATCTGAGGCCTGATGGGGGCACATTTTGATGATCTGAGGTCTGATGGGGGCACATTCTGATGATCTGTGGTCTGATGGGGGCACATTAAGCTGACCTGAGGTCTGATGGGGGCACATTCTAATGATTTGAGGTCTGACGGGGGCACATTCTGATGATCTGAGGTCTGATGGGGACACATTAAGCTGATCTGAGGTCTGATGGGGGCACATTTTGATAATCTGAGGTCTGATAGGGGCACATTTTGTTTTCCTCCTCTCTTCCCTCGTGTTCTAGTTTTCTTTTTGCTGGTGTGGATTTCAAATATTTGGAGATCTGAGGGTGGTTTTTCAGAGCTGGTGGATCTTTGTTTCTTGTGTCCCCTAAAAATGGAGTAGTTTGCAATTTTTGCTTGGCTACTTGATCTAGAAATGGAACCAAGCCCTCTGTTCACGATTTCATATTGTCTATAGTGACAATATCAGTGGCAGTGTTAGTGTAACTATCTGGTGGGGGTAGTGTTGAACACTTTGTTGGAGACAGATGTATAAAGAAGATTGATAAGATTTATACTTTAATTACCCTCATCTGGTTCTTTTGTTTGGTGTTTAGCTTTATATTCAAAATATCTAGATCTCAGTGCTTTGAATCTATCCATAAATTCATCCGTAGACTCTTACGGAGACCTTGCAAATATAGGATGTAAAATGACAGAAATAAAATCAAGCCTAGTAACATAAAAATGTTACCAATGTTTCACAATACAAAACAAGGCAGAAAAAGTGGACACTTTATTATAATCATCTGTATACAAAGTAGCCCTTCTGTGAGCAAAATAACCTCATCCCGTAACAAACAAGAAACCCATCGCAATTATTTATATACACCCCGCATCAAAGCCAGAGATCTTGCGCTCCAGCACAGCGATCGCTCCAATACTGGCAGGGAGGATTCGCCCCAGAACAGCTGCTGCTGACAACAGACCACGCTGGTAGCCACTCCCCCCTGCAAGCCCAACACTCCGAGCTCCCTGCTTTTCAGTCTAGCAGCGCTATGATACAGACGAGCTTGCTGTGGTCCAGGCATGCTGTGGATGAGATTGTGCTGTCCCTCATAATAAGATCCCACCCACAGCCATCCCCCTGTTACACATTGACATATTGTTTGTATGTAGCATTATTGTCCTGAGGAAGGGGGTACTCTGCCCATGAAACGTGTAGACTAATAAACCACTATTGGATTCAACAACCACGATTGATGTCGTCCTTGGCAGCGCCCAAATAAGAGGTTCATCCATCTTTTCCTTCTACATTTGTAGTTTCTAAAATGCTATATAATGGGTGGTTTTCATTACATAAGCCCCTCAAAATCACTTTATAACTGAATTGGTGCTTAAAAACATAGTTTTGGAAATTGAATTGAAAATTTGAAAAATTGCTCTTAAAATTCTAAGTCTTCTAACATCCTAAAAAAATAAAATGACTTTTACAAAATGATGCCAACATAAAGAAGACATATGGAGAAAGTTGATTAATAACTATTTTATGGTACTGCTATTTGTCTTAAAAGTAGAGAAACTCAAATTTAGAAAATTGTATATTTTTCCACATTCTTGGTAAATTTTGCATTATTTTATAAATAAAGGTGAAATATATTGACTCAAATTTACCACTGTCATGAAGTAAAATGTGTCCCAAGAAACAATCTCAGAATGGCTTGGATAAGTAAAAACGTTCCAAAGTTATTAGCACATAAAGTGACACATGTCAAATTTGCAAAAATCGGCCTGGGATTTAAGGTGAAAAGTGGCTTGGCACTGAAGGGGTTAAGAACACACCTCACTGTTGCATGTGTTATGACTTTTCATATTCCATAACTTTCAATAATTGTCCCTTATCGGGAGCAGATAGTGTTAACACACACAGTGTTATGGGACCTAGCATCCAAAAAGTATGCCTTGAGTCAGAATGCCTGCCCATATGACACAAATAACTGTTCTGAACAAGCCTATTGATCTCCATTTTAATTAGAAGCAGCAGCAGTACATTGTGGATGTGGAAAGCGAAAGGTAAGAGGCACGTGACCGTAATAGAAGCAGCAGCAGAAGCAGGATAGCATGGAACATACAAGCCAGTGGACTGGCTGTCTATGGGTAGTAGTAGGACTATTAGTAGTAGTAATAATAATAGTAGTGGCAGAAGTGTAGCATTAATACAGTAGTGGTGGCAGTAGGGGATTAGCAGTAAGGAGTAGCAGCTGCGGCAGTGGTGGCAGCAGCAGCCATACAGAAGATGATGGTAGGCAGGCAAAATGATGGTAGGCAGGCAGACAGCAACAGTGGTAAGACAAGGCACTGTTAGCAAGGCCAGATCTATTCATCAGCCTCAGCCAGGCATGGCATCACGTGGAGGATACTGAACTAACAGCTGCTACTGCTGCTGCTACGACTTCTGTTGCTTGTGGCAGCAGAAGGTGGGTGACCTTGCGGAAGGTGGAGAGGGGCCTCCCTTTCAGACATGCTGGTGGCAGTCTGCTTGCTGTGTAAGCTGTGCAAGCTGTGTACACAGGGTTTCCTGATAATCATATAATTTGTCCTTCCTTTCTGTGGGAGGAAAACATTCCCCCATTTTCCTTTGATAGTGAGGGTCTAAAAGCATGGCTATCTAGTAATCATCAGACTGCTGGATGCCAATGATACATCTGTCAGTCCATATGCAAGTTAGCATTCAGTTCGCCATTCTTGCAAGCATTCCTCATGAGCCATTTCTTTCCAGCTCCACAGCCCACTGAGACGATTGTGTGTTGTGGTAGGTGTCACAGTTATCGTCATCCTTCAACTCCGACTCCTCTTCCAGGGGTAGCTTCTCATTCTCATCCTTCCTCCTCCATGGAAGTTTCTCCTTGTGGGTCCCCAACAGCTACAGGTCAGACGGCAAGATGCAGTTGCTGTTCTTCTTATGCCTTTGATTCCTGCTGCATGAGCGTCAGGGTTTCTTCTAAGATAAATATTAGGAGTATGAGATTGTTCATGCCGCATGAGCTGCCACATGCTTCCTGCTGAGATGGCATGACAAAATCATTCACAGCTGTCCGCTGCTCGTACAGATGCTCTAGCACACAGATGTCAAACATAGGGCCCCCCAGCTGTTGTAAAACTACAACTCCCAGCATGCCGTGATAGCTGTAGAATGTCCAGACATGATGGGAGTTGGAGTTTGGCAACAGCTGGATCGCCACCAATGCTTTGTACAGTGATAGTGTTACATCCCTCTACCACGTGTCCATGCCTCGCTTAAAGGGATTTTGCCATCTCAGAAAATGGGGACATGTCGCTAGGATATGCCCCCATTGTCTGATAGGTGCGGGTCCCACCTCTGGTACCCGCACCTACAACAAGAGCGGAGTTGGGAAATGAAGGGAGGGCGCACTGCGCAGCTGCCTTCCGTTCTTTTCTATGGGGCTGCCGAAAATAGCCGAACTATTTCCTTCTGCCCCATAGAAATGAATGGGAGCAGGGGCCGCGCGTGCGCAGTGCACTCCCATTCACTAGTATGGGAGCAGCGGGGAGCATTGATTGGTGGTGGACGGACCCCGGTAAAACCAGAGTTCTCCCCGCTCCGTTCTGGTTGTAGGTGACAGTCCCAGAGGTGGGACCCACACCTATCAGACAATGGGGCCATATGCTAGCGATATGCCCCCATTGTATGTTATTGGAATACCCTATTAATGCATAATAATATCCTGTTAGCCTTAGAAGCAGCTGATTGACATTGTGTGCTGTTATTTAATCTACGATCTTCAAAGACATCCAAATCCTTCTCTATAAGTGAGTCTCCCAGTGTTACATCTCATAGGACATATGATGCAAAGAGATTATTACTATCAAGATGCATAACTTTACATTTAGCCACATTGAACTTCATTTGCCAAATTGATGCCCAATCTCTTAGGCCTCTTTCACACAAAAGTTTTCCGCGCGGGTGCAATATGTGACGTGAACGCATAGCACCCGCACTGAATCCTGACCCATTAATTTCAATGGGTCTGTGTACATGAGTGTTTTTTTCACACATCACTTCTGCGTTGCGTGAAAATCGCAGCATGTTCTATATTCTGCGTTTTTCACGCCCTGGCCCCATAGAAGTGAATGGGGCTGCATGAAAAAACGCCTTGCATCCGGAAGCAATGCATTGCGTTGCGTTTTTAACTTAGCAACAGTGAAGGGATTTTCTACAGGAAATAGCGTTTCTCTGTGTTTGGCTCCAGCTTATGCACAGAGGAACAGTGTTTTGGAGAGGTATCTGCCCTCGCAGAGCGAATTTCACCATGCCAAAGGCTCCCAAATCCATGGATGTTGAGAAGCTCATTGTCCTAGTCCAAGAGAGGCCCTGCATTTGGGACACCAGGTCTGGGGAATATCACGACCGCTACATGGTTGGAAATTTCCCAGGAGCTGTTTTCAAGTGTATAGGCCAAAACAAAAGACCAGAGTCGCCAGAGTTTGGGTAAGTGGCCAATCTATACATGTGTGATCCTTGCTGTCCTCCCTAGCATAGCACATGTCATACGCTATCCTCACTAGCATAGCACATGTCATACGCTATCCACACTAGCATAGCACATGTCATACGCTGTTGTCACTAGCATAGCACATGTCATACGCTGTCGTCAAAAGCATAGCACATGTCATACTCTGCCCTCACTAGCACCACAGTGCCCTCTCGTCCTGCAGCTTCGGGAGTGGATTCCCCCACACACACACTTTTACTTTGCAAAGCCTCTGTAAAAGCCATATGCCAACAACCAAGGCATTGGTGAATACGCAGGTCCTAGACTATTTGTCTAGAGCCCGCCAGGAAGACCAGTTCGATCATTTTGGCCGAACTATAGCGCCTCATTTGAGGAATCTGCCTCCAGAATGATTGTTGAGAACGCAAGCCGGTTTAGGAATTGTTCTTGAGGCAGCAACTCCTCCTAATGACCCCACAGAAATTTTTGTGGCTCTCGAAAATTGGCGCACCCATAGGCACCTAACTGGCCCCCGGTCAGTGCCAACTCCCCAGGTTTCCCAGCGCCAAACACAATACCCTTCTCCAAGGGAACATTATCGCCCATATGGGCCAACATATTATGGCGAGACCTCTTATGGGCAGCCTGCCCCCTCCGCATCACAGCCAGGCCCATCTCAACAATCAGTGCCCACATCCCAAAAAACTTGGGCATTCTTACAATTTGTAATTTTTTATTTTTTTTTTACTTTATTGTTTATTTAATGTGTAACCTTACAAATAAGTCAAGTTGACGACTCTCTGTAAAAATAAACAGAGTTTTATTTTCAGGCATTTTTTTTATTCATTTTCTTTATTAAGTGCATAACAATATTTATGTGTGACGAACACATTGACCAAATTTATAGTTAGCAATTTTATTAAAAAACAAATGGAACCAAAAGACACTTACAATATAAACATGATTTATTAAAAGTGAAAACATAAATATAACATTTATTATCAACAATATTAATAAATTTACAAACATTTTGGAAAATATATTTATTTACAATACATATCTTCAACCAAAATAACAAAGAATATAAGGTCCATTATAAACACAACACGATGGAGTTTATTGACATGACACCTGTAATGATAGTG
The DNA here is from genome assembly GCA_900303285.1 of Rhinella marina. Lineage (NCBI taxonomy): Eukaryota > Metazoa > Chordata > Amphibia > Anura > Bufonidae > Rhinella > Rhinella marina. The sequence continues at coordinate 44,145 of ONZH01000027.1, read as the reverse complement.
TAGATTAATTATAAATGAAGAAAACTAACTTTATTAATGATGATTCTGATACTAACATACATATACTTCTAAAATTTGAACTTTATAGTAATGAGGAATAAGTACATATTTCACATACTGTATTCCAAAAAATTATATGTCAGCAAAATATGTAAGCTCGCAACCCACGAGTCCCTAAACCCACGCAACCCACGAGTCCCTAAAAAAATACAACTAACTAAAAAAAAACATCCCATTTGTAAAAAAAAAAAACTTGCAGAGTGCAGAGTACTGCTGCTGGAAAGGGACACAACCAAGAGGAGACATAAAATAACCAAAAATAACTCCCTTAATCTCAGTCCAGCAGATCCTGATCTTCCAAGGTGGAGAGGCTCTGTTTCAGATGTCGACCTATCCACTTGGGCTTCTTCATCAGGAGTCGACTCATAGGTGTGTATGTAGTTGTGCAGCACTACACATGCCTTGATGACCACATTCACATTTTCTGGGGCCAGCTGTATAGCGAAAAAAAAAAACAAGCCGCTTGCTTGAAAAAATTCCAAAGGCGCACTCCACAAACCTTCTGGCATGACTTAAACGAAAATTAAAAGTGCACCTCTTTTCATCCAAACCTCGCCTTGGAAAGGGACACATGAGGTTGATAGATAGGGCAAACACCTCATCCCCTACAAGCACATAAGGCGCAGGTGAACCAGAGGAGCCAGGAAGGTTTGCTGGCTGTGGTATTGTTGAGGTGGACATAAACCTGTCCTTTCTGGAATTCAGTCAGTCATTCCGAATTGTTTTGAACACGGGTGCGCACAATAATTAAGGACAAAACACAGACTTATGATTCCAGTATTAAGTCCTTTGGCCGTGCTTCTGTGGCAAAATCATTACAGCCTCTGGCTTGTTTCTTTATTAACACACGTACTTATTCGATACAAAAAGGAAAGGGGGCGTAAGCATGCAAATAGCAAACAATATAATCCTTGATTGGATAGAAGTTGCATTCCATTCTACGTCACTAGCTTGAAAAAGTCATATTGATAAGAGTACGGGGGCCATCTTGGACTAGTTAAATATATACATATATTATACGCAAGCTTTATAAAAGTTACAAAGTATAAAAATATAATATAAAAAGGTTCTTGATTATACACACATTCCTTTGTGACACACTGACATTCTATACAGCTGCATAAGCATTTACAAAGCTGAGATATATATATATTTGTATAGCATTAAATACATGTATATCCAAATGACATAACACTGTGAGGGGAAAATTCAGTATTTCGACCGGTCTACCTTCACAGTCCCCCCTAAAGACTGAATTTTTCCCTAATCTTTGATTTTCTAATTGTCAAGTGTCTAGACAGACATGGGGGAAAAGGTAGTCTTCACCAAGGCTGAAACCCAACAGGTACCCCCCTGTGTACTTGGGCTTATCCTAATCATTTGACAGAAACCTATTTGTGGATCATTGGATTTCTAAAAAAAAACAAAAACTGTGTGTTGGACTAACAAGAAGTGTCTCTCTGTGGTCGTCTTCTCTTCGATCTTCTTGGATAATAACATAGTCTCTGGTGAAAAGTCAGTTGTCCATCACTTGATGCTTGTTATTATAAAGTTCAGTCTATGACCCCTCCTTATGTATGTGAAGGGGTTGCAGGTGTAGGTGTCAGTGTAGATGTTAGAGCCTCTTATCAGTGGGTGATAAACAGTCTGTTACCTTGACTGTGGGAGGAGCTTTGACACAAGGACCTCCCACCCTCACTGGTCTGCATCAGCTCTGCTGGTTAGGCACACAGATTACCGTTAAGGTCCACCCCTGGACAGCCGCAGTACGAACAGCAAGGCCTTGTGCAGCATGGCAGACCCGTGGTCAAAGTTGTTTCTTGTTGGGTGACGGGTTACTGACAACTGTGTCTTACCACACCTTGTAGACTTGACGCAGCAGCTCCTGGACTTTCCCCGAGGTTGTTAGTCCCAGCTCTTTGTAGCTGCACACAGGAAAGATGCACCGGAACAGTTCCACACAATCAAAAAGTCAACTCAAAAACTCAGTTCATGTTAGAATAAGCCGTTGCTGAGGTGGTTTCCTCTCCATCATTGATCAAATAAACAAATGTCCTTAGAACGTTTGTCGGTCCAACACTATATGTAAATAACACTTACCAATGGGACCAAAGAGGTCTTCTGTCAAATCAAAAAGGACTTTTGTGAGACTCTAAATCTGGTCTAATTAAAGGATACTTCAAAACAAACTTTCATGATTTTTTGACAAATGATCCTGCATATTTCAATACATTAATCAATAGCAATGCCCGGGTATCTTGTATACTGTAAACCTTTTGAACCAAATAAAACACAACACCATTAATTTTTTTTATTAATAACCACCCTTCTTGAGATACCTAACATGTTTTGATGTTCACTAAACGTGTGATATTGTGTATTCTGCACATTTTGTAGCAGTACCCAACTTTTCTGGATGTGGAAATGATTGGACCCTTTTTTTTTCTTTTCCTTTAAATGAACAGAGTACTCGTAACTAGGAGATGTGCACAAGGGCTGTCTTTGTATCTGTGACGTCAGCATTGTCTTCCTCCCTCCCCCCCTTAGTCCACCCCTTTCAGTCGGACAATGTGAGTTTCCCTATTTGAGTCAGTCTTGTCTTGGTTGTCCATGAGGTCAGATCTCTGATGTTAGTACATTAGACATACAACAAGTCGACAAAAAGCAAACATAGAAACAAACAGATCTAACAATACAGACACAAAACATGAAGGGCCCATAAACGTTTCATTGCCTTGTTTTCAAAAATAAAATGTAGAGTTTGGTCAAAATATTTGGTACCAAGGAAAAATAAAAATCCCCAATGCGCATATAAAGAAAAACAAATGTATTACATCATACACATTCCTTCATTTTCTCTGCTGCATCCACGCACAGTCCACACACAAGTACAACTTCAAGCTACATTCATTCACATTCCACTGAATGGGTCAACTCTCACAGACACAGCTTTCCTGGATACGGATACACACAGAAAACCATCCTGTACGGAGGGGGTAGAAAGAAACATTAAGTGAATCAAAAGAAACATTAAATGAATCAATTGCCGGCACATAATACCATTGTCTTTGGTTGTTCACTCCTACAACATATTGTTAAACTATTGTCTCGACTCTTGGACATTTACAAGCTGCTAGAAAGAGAAAAAGGAAAGTTATTAATTTATAAAATTTCTGATCTCTAATTAAACAATATTAACTAATTACAGGTATATGTATATCCTTCATTTACTAAGTCGAGTACTCGTTATGCTTCTACTTGCATCTATGTGCATTGTTTCTCACTTGTAGCCGTGTCATAGAGAATACCAGTAACTAAGATGGCCGCTGGGCGGGGGCTGATGTTCCCTCAGTTAAGATGGCCACCTGGAAAGGAAGTTGCAGGAGTTAAGATGGCCACCGGAGTGGGAATGGGATTAGTTAAGATGGCTGCTGGAACGGAAATTGGGACGCGTAGGACGTGCCATCTTGTGTGATAACTGAATACAAAGAGGTGAGCCGCGGGCGTGGTTTTGGCACTGACGTTCTTTACAGGTCCACCCCTCTGAAGAGGAGACTTAGGGGGCTAGTGATACGGCGGGGGATGTGTCTGCATCGGAAGCGTGGCAGGATCCTCCTGCGCCATTTTAGGGGCCGTGCTGACGGCATGTAAAAGTAATCATTTGTCTTTTCATTATACATTTCTGCCCAGACTAATTTCTTATATTTTAATAATTCTCCGCTTCTGCTCGCATTGTTCTCTTTTCACAAAATCTAGAATATAATGTAAATTCAAGGCTGAATGTCCAGTGTTCACTCCTTTTTGGCCTAATGCCAGAACACTTCCCTGTTAGCGATGATTTCTTCCATTCTCAACTTAACCCTTAATTTGGCCTCATCATAACATCAGTAGAGCAGATATCGCTCACAGTAAACTTGGCTGTGCGACCTTCATCTACTAGTCGGTTCTCTGGCAACACACAAGGTCAGATTCCTGGTCCACACAGACATAACAAGTGGATTATCATAGTCATAAATTCCAAAGGGGGGGCTGAAACTGCAAACTGCAAAGCTGAGCTAACACTGAAGAAAATCCCTTCTTTTTTTTTTCCCCTTCCTTTCCCAAATCCGCCATTTTGCAGCTTTCTATGAGTCACTTACATAAACCATATCAACCATTTTTTCTTGCACCAACCTATTACACTTCTAATCACTTCCCTTCTCCCTTCAATTCACTTTCCACAGTCCATCTTTTTTCTTTTTTTTTTTATGATTTGAAGCAGTTCTATAGAAGGCTCTTGCTACATCGATCAAACTTTCACTGGGCTGTAATCTGCCTCCTGGAGGCATCCCAATTATCAGCTTCTTTGTTCCACCAGACTGACAGCATTCTGAGCACCTGCCGGAAGACTGTGCTGGGTTTTTGAACACTTGAAGCATACAGTGCCCTATTGGCGCGGCCGTTTTCACCAACCTGAGTTAACCGCCCTCCGAATAGCCAATAAATCACGGGGGGAGGGGAAAGAGACCTCACTCGATTTCCCCGGGGAGAGAGAAACACACTACGATCTCCCCAATTTAGACGCCGACTCCCGCGGCTAAACTTCAAACTTCAAACTGTACCATCAACACTTCCCCCGTGATGGAGTTGCAACAATGGGCACAACGGTTACCACTCAGCGCACTAACTAACAACTAACTATACTACAGGTTCACGCTCCGGATAACTTGTCGGTATATCCAGGCGTCACCAAATCCCAGGCGCACACTCCGGGTAACTTGGCGGTATACCCAGGCGCCGCCCAAATCCCTAGTCTAGACGCACGCTCTGAGTAACTTGGCGGTATACCCAGGCGCCGCCTAGATGACTACTCTAAGTGTTTTAGGCGCACGCTCTGGGCAACTGGTCCGTAACGTGTCGGAATACCCAGGCGCCACCTAAATCACTACTTCAAAGTGTTCTCACAGCCGCTGCCAGTCTGGGTCCCTAACATGATCTGACTGAATCCCCACGTGACCTTTCCTGAGGGGCTGTAGGTTTCCGGAATCCCCGGCGGAGACCACCAGGCGTCTGGTCACATGACGTTTCACTCAGGCCCCACAAAACCTAAACCCCAGACTACCACTCCCCCCTCGAGCCACAGGTAAGTTATCACATACAGTGTATATATAACTTACCGTGGTCGGTTAGGGTGATCAGTCCCCTTCAGGAGGGAGTGGTGCCCGTGGCATCGGTCGAGGGTTGGGACACCGAGCGAGTCCTGGTGCTCCTTTCGGGGGCCCCACGTTGGGCGCCAGCTGTTGAGGTGGACATAAACCTGTCCTTTCTGGAATTCAGTCAGTCATTCCGAATTGTTTTGAACACGGGTGCGCACAATAATTAAGGACAAAACACAGACTTATGATTCCAGTATTAAGTCCTTTGGCCGTGCTTCTGTGGCAAAATCATTACAGCCTCTGGCTTGTTTCTTTATTAACACACGTACTTATTCGATACAAAAAGGAAAGGGGGCGTAAGCATGCAAATAGCAAACAATATAATCCTTGATTGGATAGAAGTTGCATTCCATTCTACGTCACTAGCTTGAAAAAGTCATATTGATAAGAGTACGGGGGCCATCTTGGACTAGTTAAATATATACATATATTATACGCAAGCTTTATAAAAGTTACAAAGTATAAAAATATAATATAAAAAGGTTCTTGATTATACACACATTCCTTTGTGACACACTGACATTCTATACAGCTGCATAAGCATTTACAAAGCTGAGATATATATATATATTTGTATAGCATTAAATACATGTATATCCAAATGACATAACACTGTGAGGGGAAAATTCAGTATTTCGACCGGTCTACCTTCACAGTATGTCCACTTGGTTAGACTGAAGCCACTGACCTATTCTGGAAGCCCTGAAGATGCAAGCGTCTGCAAAACTTCCATAGGACCCAATATATAGAATTATAAACCACCCAAGGCCAACAGAACTACTGGGAAAAACTGTTTATAATTATAGTATCGGGACCCTGAGTTTGGTGGCTTCTTAACCCGTATGTGCTTCCCATCAAGGGCACCTATACAATTTTGGAGTTGTGCCCTCTCAAGGAAGCCCTGGGCTATATCAAGCCACTGCTGCCTGGTTGGATGTGGCAGCACTGAAGCTTTCAGTCGCAACCAAATGGTGGCATATGTAGCCCGTACCACTCCAGCAATTGTGGAGGTCCCCATTCTAAATTTAAAATGTAGGGATGAAAATGAATTGCCAGTCGCCGGATATCTGAAAAGGAAAATAAAAAAAAATATATAAAAAAGAATGCACACATTATTACATGTTGAAAATACTTCAGCATAAGGGCTTATGCATACGAACGTGTGCATTCAGTGCCCGTGCTGTGGACCGCAATTTGTGGTCCACAACACTCGGACACTGACATTGGGGGGGCCGCAGCAAGCTGATCGCGGACCCATTCATTAGAATGGGGTCCACGATCCACATCCGACGGCCTGCACCAGAAAAAAGTAGTGCTTACGCTACTTTTTTGTGGTGCGGAGGCATGGCCAGAAACACCACGGAAGCACACCGTAGTGCTTACGTGGTGTTCCGATCCGTGCCTCCGCTCTGCATCTCCCAGATTGCGGACCCATTGAAGTGAATGGGTCCGCGATCCGTGATGCGGGGTGCACACGGCCGGTGCCCGTGTATTGCGGACCTGGCATATGCGGGACGCAATACGGGCACAGGCTGGCACCGGCCGTGTGCATAAGCCCTTAGTCAAACAATTTAGCTCCACCAAATTCCAGACCATTAGCATATACACACAGGTGACATATCCTCATAATTACAGCCAGGATTAAACTGGCCCCCCATCCCTACCCTTGCGGAACTTAAATATGGTCTGACAAAGATAAAAATAGATATAAAAGATATAGTACATGTACAATACTATTAAGTACTTATACATGAACTGGTACAATACTTATACAATAGGGACGGGCTGCACCTTAATGGGGAGGGTGCAACTGCCCTGGGGGAAAAATAATTAGACGGCTGGAGGAGCTTTTAAACTAGGATCTGGGGGAGGGTGGAGGGTCATAATAAGAGGGGGGCTGGTGTTAGTGAGGAATGTAGGGAGAAGACTGGGCAAAACATCAACCAAAGTAATCCAAAAACCCCGTATATTCACTTCACAGGTAATAGTAATCTAAAAAGTGGGGTAGAAAATATACATAGACCTCTTAATTGTATGTACACTAATGCCAGAAGCCTGACTAATAAAACTGGTGAACTGAAATTAGTGATGTGTGAGGAGGACTATGACATAGTGGGAAAAACTGAGACATGGCTGGATGATAGCTATGAATGGGTAGTTAATGTACAGGGTTACAATCTTTTTAGAAAGGATCGGCAAAACCGGAGAGGGGGAGGGGTCTGCCTTTATGTAAAGTCCTGTCTAAAGCCCACACTCCAGGAAGATATAAGTGAGGGACATGAAGATGTGGAGTCACTGTGGGTAGAAATAAATGGAGCCAAAAACAATAATAAAATACTAATAGGAGTTTATTATAAACCACCTAATATACCAGATTCAACAGAAAATCTACTTCTTAATTAAATAGACGAGACGGCAAATCATAATGAAGTCGTTATTATGGGGGACTTCAACTACCCGGATATAGACTGGGATATATCTCATAAAGGAAACAAGTTCTTGGAAATAACCAAAGACAATTACCTTTCCCAACTGGTTCAGGACCCGACTAGAGGGATGGACATACTAGACTTAGGATTAACCAATAGACCTGACAGAACAACAGATGTGCAGGTTGGAGGACACCTGGGAAATAATGACCATAATATAATAACCTTCAAATTGTCATTCAAAAGAGTGTTTCTTCAGGGAGGAACAAAAATACTAAACTTCAAAAAAGCAAAATTTAGCCAACTAAGAGAGGCCATAGGCCTAACTAACTGGAACAAAATCCTCAAAAATAAAAATACAGCCACAAAATGGGATATTTTTAAAAGCATCCTAATATCTAATTGTGAGAGGTACATACCTTATGGGAATAAAAGGATAAGAAACAAGAAAAAAACAATGTGGATAAATAGAACTGTAAAGAAAGCAATAAATGACAAAAAGAAAGCATTTAAATCACTAAAACAGGAGGGTGGCGAGGAAGCATTGAAAAACTATAAGGAAAAAAATAGAATATGTAAAAGACAAATAAAAGCAGCTAAACTAGAGACCGAGAGATTAATTGCCAAAGAGAGTAAAACTAACCCTAAAATATTCTTTAATTATATAAATACTAAAAAGTATAAATCTGAAGGTGTCGGCCCCTTACAGAGTAATGAAGGGGAGTTGCAGAGAGCGATGAGGAGAAAGCAAAACTATTAAATATTTTTTTCTCCACTGTATTCACTGAGGAAAGTAAACTGTCAGATGAAATGCAGAATATAAAAATAAATTTCACATTAAAAGTGCCCTGTCTGACCCAGGAAGAAGTACAGCGGCGTCTTAAAAAGATTAAAATAGACAAATCGCCAGGACCGGATGGTATACACTCCCGTATCCTAAGAGAATTAAGTAATGTCATAGCCAGACCCTTATTTCTGATATTTAAGGACTCTATACTGACAGGAGGTGTTCCACAGGATTGGCACATAGCAAATGTGGTGCCAATATTAAAAAAGGGTCCAAAAACAGAGCCCTGGAACTATAGGCCGGTAAGTTTAACATCTGTCGTGGTTAAAGGTTTTCTAAGAGATGCTATCTAGGAGTACCTCAATGAAAATAAGCAAATAACTCCATGTCAGCATGGCTTCATAAGGAATCGGTCATGTCAAACTAATTTAATCAGTTTCTATGAGGAGGTAAGTTCTAGACTTGACCGCGGCGAATCAATGAATGTCGTATATCTGGACTTCTCCAAAGCATTTGACACTGTTCCGCATAAAAGGTTAGTATATAAAATGAGAATGCTTGGCCTGGGAGAAAATGTCTGTATGTGGGTAAGTAACTGGCTCAGTGATATAAAACAGAGGGTGGTTATTAACGGCATATACTCAGATTGGGTCACTGTCACTAGTGGGGTACCACAGGGGTCAGTATTGGGCCTTCTCTTCAATGTATTTATTAATGATGTTGTAGAAGGCTTGTACAGTAAAATAGCAATTTTTGGAGATGACACTAAATTGTATAAAGTAATTAACACAGAAGAGGACAGAACACTGCTACAGATGGACCTGGATAGATTGGAGGCTTGGGCAGAGAAGTGGCAGATGAGGTTTAACACTGACAAATGTAAGGTTATGCACATATGAAGGAATAATGCAAGTCACCAGTACATACTAAATGGTAAAACACTGGGTAACACTGACATGGAAAAGGACTTAGGAATTTTAGTGAACAGCAAACTAAGCTGTAGAAACCAGTGTCAGACAGCTGCTGCTAAGGCCAATAAGATAATAGGTTGCATCAAAAGAGGCATAAATGCCCATGATGAGAACATAGTCCTGCCACTTTACAAATCACTAGTCATACCACACATGGAGTACTGTGCACAGTTCTGGGCTCCTGTGAACAAGGCAGACTTAGCAGAGCTGGAGAGGGTTCAGAGGAGGGCAACTAAAGTCATAGCTGGAATGGGTGGACTACAGTACCCAGAAAGACTATCAAAATTAGGCTTATTCACTTTAGAAAAAAGACGACTGAGGGGTGATCTAATAACAATCTATAAATATATCAGGAGTCAGTACAGAGATCTCTCCCATGATCTTTTTATCCCAAGGACTGTGACTGTAATGAGGGGACATCCTCTGCGTCTTGAGGAAAGAAGGTTTGTTCACAAACATAGAAGAGGATTCTTTACGGTAAGAGCAGTAAGACTATGGAACTCTCTGCCTGAGGAGTTGGTGATGGTAGGTTTACTAAAAGAGTTCAAGAGGGGCCTAGATGCATTTCTGGAGGGTAATAATATCACAGGTTATAGTTACTAGAGACGGGTTGTTGATCCAGGGAGTAATTCTGATTGCCTGATTGGAGTCGGGAAGGAATTTTTTCCCCTAAAGTGAGGAAAATTGGTTTCTACTTCACAGGGTTTTTTTTTGCCTTCCTCTGGATCAACTTGCAGGATAACAGGCCGAACTGGATGGACAGATGTCTATTTTCGGCCTTTTAAACTATGTTACTATGTAATGTTCAGAATACACAGGTCATAGAACAAACAGCTATGTATTGGCTAACAGTGGGTCATTCACGTATGAGTCTGATAAGATAGTCTTACCTTAAAGTAATAATGAGACGTTCTTCAGGAGACACACTCCGCTGCATGTTAGTGTACTGGAAAGTCAAGGCAGGCTGCAACTCTCCCAACAGCCGATCAAAGCCAGTATAGTATATATGAGCATATTGGTGGATGTACTAACAGCTTTGGCAGCACCGATATTAGCTACTTTTTTCTTCTTTTCTATATACTGAGCTAAAAAAAAAACATTTAGTAACACTGTCTTTTCCTTATCTCCAGTGACTAACCCCCCCTTTACCATTATTTAGGAGACCTACCTGCTCAGATCTTGGTTGTTTAGCATTTATATATTTAAAGAATTTTTGGTATTTGTTTTACTCTCTTTTGCCACCTGCTTTTCATTTTGTATTCAAAGCTTCAAAGGCTACAGCTGACCCCTCAGATTTGTATTTTTAAGTGCCCTTTTTTGTCATTTATTGCCCTTTTTACAGTAGCTGTAAGCCATGGGGGATTTAGTTTTAGCCGTTTATGCTTCTCACCTGAAGGAATAAATGTTTTAGTGCAATTAGTCGATGTGGACTTAAAGCTCTCCCACTTATCCTCAGCATTATGTGACAGTAGCTGCTTCCAGTCAATGCCCTGAAATACTGCTCTCAACCAGGGAAAATTGGCCATTTCCAATTCATCGCAGCCATGATGTTGGAGCCATTGTCGCTGACCCTCTTGCCCAGTTGGAGTTGGCAGGGTAACAGCCAGCAGGATGTTTGCTGCTTGATATACTTTAGTAACTTCTCACCTGTGTGTCTACTCTTGCCAAGGCCGATCGGCTCCAACACCGCATGGCAACCCTTGACTTGACATGTGATAGGAAGGAGGGGGGGTGAGAGTGATGCTGTGCCCTACTGTTGTTGGGGATGGAGGGTGTCCAAGGAGGGGTGGAGGAGACGGATAAGTGCCTGGTGTAAGAGCTAGACTGACACAATCATGAGGCAGTTATAAGCACCTGGCCTTGTTGCTGGGGTGCTGTCTTGCTGCTGCCACAAAAAACATTGACTCTGTGAGCCAAGAAAGATACAGCATTTGCTGTTCATGCCTGGAACAGCTACTCCAAGTATCCACTGTGGTGTACACCTTTTTGCACAGTGACAATTACAAGGAGTGCCCCATGTTCTTGGACATGTGAGAGCAGATTCTACTAAATGGTACAGCAGCACTTACAGCAACCTGGACAGGTGGTAGTTCAGCTTTTAGACATGTTAATTGCTGGTCAAGAATAGTTTAGTTTTTCGTGGCCACACATACCATTATGGATGTCTCATGATGGAGAAGAGGACAAAGAGGAGTCTTAGCAGGAGAAAAAGAAGCTGATGATGATTACTTGGGAATGCAGGTTGGCTGCCACAAACAAGACCAGAAAAAGGAGGACGGACTTGTTCTGATTGGGAATGCTGGCCAGCTTTATTTTCCCAAAAGATCCAGTGATGCCATCTTATGTGCTGCAATAGACCTCTGGTACCTACAGGTATGTTTATGTTTGAACATCCACGGCTTATTTTAATCCAGCAGATCTTGCATATGGCTACAGTTCTGTTTGCCTGCTTTGTGGACATAAAATGCCATAGATGAGGTTCTCCGACAAAGCAAGTGGAAGCCAAGCTTGGCATAGATCTAGCACATTTTGCACCTGTGCCCACAGTATTAGCGGCATCAATTGTTCCTGAGCTGACCACAATATAATCAGATCTGGCCCTGCCAGTTTTTTGGGGGTTTTGGCCATACATTGCCTCCACTCTATATTGCCACCGTGACCACCACCCTTCTCCTCAGATTTCTCCTCTTCCTCTTTGGCACCCTGATCCAGCTCCCAGCTCCAGGCCAACACATAATCATCTTCGGAGTCCTCTTTCTCCCTACCACTTTTATCAGACTCTGATATATCATGGTGGGCTCCTTGGCCCATTCCCTGCTCTGTATTTGCCCTGACTGCCACTGTCGCTACCCCCTCTGCCAATTCTGTGATGATGGGTGCCACTATTACCCCACAACCACAGTTATGTGGTCCTCAGCCTCCTCCTGAACCACCTCCTCAGGGCTGCTTTCACACAAGTTCACAACGGAGAGATTCTCTTGAATGTCTGCCATAGGGCATGGTGGAGTTTTGATACCTCTTCTTAGGATAAAATAAGGCACTCTACTAGGTAGGGGCAGAGAGGACAGAGTGGACTCCACTGAAAAGCTTCTCTGGGGCTGCAAGGAGGAGGAGCAGGAGAAATGCTGTAACCTCTGGCTCCAAGGCACGGTGTCAGGCTCAAAAGTCACCTCCATTTCATTCTACTGTGATTGAGAGGAGAGGAGTGAGCCATCCACAATCTCATCCTCTTTCTCTGAATTGATAATTTTGTGCCTTTCCGATGCGATGGAGAACTGTATCTTTCTTAACATTACTACTACTGGCCGTATACCTAGTGCTGCTACTACCCACATTCTGGCTCTGGGAGAACTGACCCGGATCTTTTGTTTGAAACCCTTCTGTATTTCTGACATTTTTTAGTCACACAAAGTATGGAACAGTTTGCAAGTCTGTTGTCTGGATCTTAAAGACATAGAGGCACAATAAAATGTAATTTTCTTTCTACAAACACACTGAAGACACTGCTACTGACAATGTACTTTGGAAATAATGCAATATCGGTGCCACTAACAAATCTAGGCCTAATATCTTATGTGGTTTAAATACAGTGGTCCCTCAAGTTACAATATTAATTGGTTCCAGGACAACCATTGTATGTCGAAACCATTGTGTCTTGAGTAATCAGTTCCAAAGCCAAAAATGTCATCCAAGATAAGAGAAAATGAAGATTTAAGAAAAATAAGCAGATAACTAAGACAGAATAAAACTAGTCCTTACATATATCAGTGAGGAATAGCTGATAACTAGCAACTAATATAGCTATTTTACCAGAGAAGTGGCCTTGATAGGTTGGATCTGGGTCTGAGGAATTGTATGTTGAGTCTAGTTTCAACTTACAATAGGTCAGAAAAGACCATTGTATGTTGAAAATATTGTATCCTGAGACCATTGTATCTTGAGGGATCACTGTATGCAGATTTGGAAAATAAACTTTCTCTAGTGTAAAACACAAGTTGTCAACCTACTATGAGATTATCCCCCCCTCCTTCACACACACACACACACACACCAACACCAACACTTGAACTGTGTGGAGATGCTCTTTCTCATATTTTGAACTATTATTTCACATGTTTTCACTGAGAGTACAAACGCTACCCTCTTTACTGTAAAACACACATTGCACACTTTTACTCTATTGCTGTGTTTTGCAAAACAAAAACAATCCTTAAACTGAGGATGCCCTGTCACAGATTTCATATAAATAGAGAAAAAGAGGAAAAGAAACAGCGCCTCATGTGTGGTATTGTTGGCACAGTGATATTCAAAGAATGTTATATTGCGCTTACCAGATATAGTTGTTATAGGTATATATTTTATTGTCATGATGAAGGGGGCTATACGCCCTTGAAGCACGTTGAAAGATTAAATAAACAAGCCTAACTATAACCATCACGATTGACATCCTTTGTGGCAGCACCAAAAAAAAGGTTCTATACTTCTTTTCAACTCATCTCTGTCACAGATTTCAGACTACTTTTTCCAATTTTCACTCAGATTTAAAACGCTATCCTCTATATTTTAAAACTGTTGCACATTTGTATGCTATTTTTGTAAAACAAGAAAAGTCTATAACTGTGGATGGAAAATTGAACTTTGTGCAGATGCTATGTCCCAGATTTCAGACTATTTCATGTTTTCACTAAGAATTAAAATGCTAGCCTCTATATTGTAAAACACATGTTGTACACTTGTATTGAAATTTTTCACAAAATAAAAAAAACACTTGAATTGTCTTGAGATGATCTGTCTTAGATTTCAGGCTAGTATTTAACGTGTTTTCACTGAGAGTTAAAACACTACCTTCTGGATTTTAAAACACGCCTTGTACAAATATATTGCTCTTTCTACTCCCCAAAAAATTGAACTGTCTAGAGATGCTCTGTGCCAAATTTCAGACTATTATTTAAGATGTTTTCACTGGGATGTAAAATGCTATCTATCCTCTGGATTGGAAAACATGTGTTGTATAGTCATATTAAACTTATACCCCCCCACACGAAAACCTGAGAATAAAATACTGTATTTCTGTTCAAATGATGGGGAAAAAAAAACTGGAAATGTTCTTGTAGGTAGCTGCTTTGGAGATTCTAGAGTAGCTGCACTTTTGTTATAAGGCTGTAACTACAGCTAGAATGCACTGCCAGGTTCAATGTGACTAGAGATGACTGAAGTTTTTAAAAAATTCAACAAGCAGTTGACAGGCGTCACTCCTAGAATCACTTCACACTTCACTTATTTGGTCAGTAATGGGGCCAAAACTGACCAAATAACTTAAGTGTGAACTCAGCCTTACAGGTCAATGTTAGTGCCAGTTATAAAGAACCATGCAGTGGCCCAAGATTCTGCTATAGAGAGAAAGAGCAAATTCCTTTTACACCGTCAACTGATTCCACATACTGTAGATTTCTGCAGGCATTATTCTTTTACACGCTGATGCAAGTTGTGGCCCCATGAGGATTGGAGACTGTGTCAGCAGTAAGTTTGTGTTAACATCACTGTTTATTATTCCCTTCTTCTGATCCATCACCCCCCCCCAAAAAAAAAAAGAAAACGATCCTGTCTTTTGAGCCTCAGCCTTCACATGGTCAGCATTTGGTCAGTAATTGATCAGTATTGCTAAGGCCAAAAAAAAAAAAAAACAGGAGTGGATCCAAAACAGAGATGACACGTGATTGGAATATTTGCATGTCTTCTGTGCTTTGTACCCACTATTGGTATCTGAATCATGAGCATATCCTGTTGCAAAATAGAGACCGTGTGATAGAGGCCTTACGGATGCTCCAAAGACAGGATCCGTTGTGTTTTTCATTTTTCTGTCCTTCAGACAGATGAGAAGAACAGAAGAAGGATAAAATAAATTGTGATGTCAACAAGGCCAAACAGGGACACTAATGGTCCCTTCACAGAATAGTGAGGGTGGCAACCGCATGAGAAGTCGACACAGTGGCCCAGTCACAGAGTGGGTAGAGTGGCAACCGCATGAGGAGTCAACATGGTGGCCCAGTCACAGAGTGGTGAGGGTGGCAACCGTATTAGGAGTCAACATGGTGGCCCAGTCACAGAATAGGGAGGGGGGCAACCGCATGAGGAGTCAACATGGTGGCCCAGTCACAGAGTGGGCCACTGTGGCAACCACATTAGGAGTCAACACAGTGGCTTAGTTACAGAGTGGGAGGTGGGGGGCACAGCAGTGGCAGTAACAGCACAAGATGGTGGGTGGCAGCAGGAGAAGATGGCAGCTGGGGCAGCAGGATTGTGCCATCAGGTGGGTGGCAGCATCAACATGGTGGCCCAGTCACAGAATAGGGAGGGGGGCAACCGCATGAGGAGTCAACATGGTGTCACAGTCACAGATTAGGGAGGGTGGCAGCCACATGAGGAGTCATCACAGTGTCCCAGTCACAGAGTGGGAAGGTGGCAACTGCATGAGAAGTCAAAACAGCGGCCCAGTCACAGAGTGGTGAAAGTGGCAACTGCATGAGGAATCAACATAGTGGCCCAGTCACAGAGTAGGGAGGGTGGCAACCACATTAGGAGTCAACACAGTGGCTTATTTACAGAGTGGGAGGCGGGGGGCAACAGAAGTGGCAGTAACAGCACAAGATGGTGGGTGGCAGCAGGAGAAGATGGCAGCTGGGGCAGCAGGATTGTGCCAACAAGTGGGTGGCAACATCAGAACAGTGGCTGAAACAGGTGGTCATAAGAAACTGGCCTTTTTTCAAAACGTTTTGGTTTGGCACCCAGAATGATCTATTCTGATGCATCAGGCACTGGCGTGTGGAGTTACTAGCTGATCCATAACAGATTCTTCTTCACAAAGATCAGTCTCTCAATGTTTTGGGTGGAAGAGTGGAATGAGGTTGTTTATCCCGTAGTCCTGGCGAGTGACAAATAAAGTGTCCTCCACAAAGGGCTGGAGCAAACAGCACGTGTCACGTATGAGCTGCCATTGACTAACGTTGAAGTTACACAGGGGAGTGCTCCTGTCCGCCTGCATAATCAAGAAATCATTTATGGCCTTCCTCTGCTCATATAGTCAGTCCAACATGTGGAGGGTGGAGTTCCAACATTTGGAAATGTCACATATCAGGCGATGTTGTGGAACACTATTCTGCCTTTGCAACTCAAGGAGGGCATTTTTTGCAGTGTTAAAGTGGCTCAAGTGCATGCACAGTTTCCTGGGCATTTTCAGGATGCCTTGCAGTTGTTGTGGAAGAATTCAATAACTGCTTTACAACCAGATTAAAGATGTGCGCCATGCAGGGCGCATGGGTCAGCCTTCTTTGACACAGTGCCGACACAATGTTCTTCCCGTTGTCGGTGACCATTGTTGTTGAAGGACATAGAGCAGTTCCTCCCCAGTGTGTCGCCTAGGCAAACCAGGTGTAGAACCGCGTGACACCGTTGTGCTTTGAATAGGTGGTATGCTGGAGAAGCACTCCGAATTGTGCCTCCTCTGAAGGCTAAGGACAAGGTTGAGGATGAGGAAGCAGAGGAGGACATTGACGCAGGACTCACAGCTTGAGAATGAGGAGGCGGCAGTGCCGTCACCTGGCAGAGTTGCAGGGGTGGCTGGACAGGAACCACATTTACCCAGTGAGACATAAAGGACATATATTTTCCTTCACTGTAGTTACAGCTCCACATGTCAGCGCTGCCGTAAACTTTAGCAGACACTTACAGGCTCAAGGTCTGACCCACTTCCCGTTAAACATATGTGTGTAGAGCTGGTATAGCCTTTTTGGAGAAGTAATGACGATTTGGGACTCTCCACCTTGGCTCGGCAGAAGCCATCAGTTCTCGGAAAGGTGTAGAGTCACCAAATGGAAAGGGAGGGACTGTAGTATCAGCAACTTGGTCAGGAGTATGTTCAGCTTCAGCGCCATGGGATGAATGCATGCACACTTATGTCTTGCATCGGTGATCGATTGCTAACGAAACTCGTTACAAGGAGTAGGAGGAGCAGGAGCATCAGGACCACTAGTTGATGGGAAAGAACTACTACTAACTTCTGCTAAGATAGTGGAACCTTGAGTGCTGAAGAAGGGGTGCGGGCCACTGGATGATGGTCAGGCTTTATCACTACATTAACAACACGGTTTTCCCAGGCCACTTTATGATGATGCTGCATGTGTTAATGCAGGGCCGTTGTGCCAACATTAGCACCTTGGCCACTCTTCACCTTCTGTCCACAGATTCTACAAATGGAAACAGTGACGTTCTCCAACAGCTTGATGAAAAATTCCCACCACAAGTATGGCATTTTCCCCCCACCCCTCCATGATGACTGTCTGTTGCCGCTGCCTCCGTCAACCTGTGCACGACTAGTTCTTTCCAGACATGTAGGCTCCGGAGTAGCAGGTGGTCCATCCCGGGCATGTTTGGCTCTAGACCTCACCCTACTGACTCATGTCCATGCTACTACCCTGCTGGCTCAGCCGCTGCCTCACATGCAAGCTGCTACTCTCATCCTCTGATGATGATTATGAAACTCCCTCTTAACCCGGGTCCCATGTGTGATCAGCTGCATTATCATCAACTACTGTCTGCACGTCACTAATGTCACCCTCACCAGTCTTAGCGCTGTGTGCCTGACCACTTGCAACACCTGTTCCCACGCGACTCTCATAGTCACTACTTGCCAGCCTACCAGAGGAAGCAGCGGATCTCTCCTCCACATCTTGGCTGGGCAGTAGCTGCTGACTGTCCTTAAGAGCTCGTCCTCGCTGAAAAGCGTAGCTGAACCAACAGCATAAAATACTTCCCGAGCAGAAGGAACAGAAAATGAATGAGGCTGGTTCAGGACAGGTGTGGGCACAGAGCTTGTTCCTCGGTCATGCAAAATAAGCATGGTGTCAGAGGAACCCACTGACTCCTGGCTGGGGTGTCTTATGTCACTTCAGATGATGTTGAAGACCAAGTCAACCATTCACGGACAGCTGGGTTGCAGGACAAAACATGACCGCTGGATGACACTGATAGCTCTGGCCTGTCGCTGTGACTGCTACTACCCCCTTCTTCTTCTGCTACTTCTGCCAGCTCCAGAAACATTTTAGCCACTGCCCATTCCCTTAGAAGGGTCTGGTACTTGTCCACGGACGTACTGTAACAGTAACTGTAAGTAAAAAATAGCAGTAGTGTCAGGCCATAATTTCACCCCAATTACACAATTAGTGATTAAAGAATTGAAGAGCGTAAGCACGCTAAAATTTGTACGATCACCCCCGAAACAAGGATGAATGGGTATACTTATATATGATAGTGTGAGCACCCTAAAATCTCTTGTATCAGGCTGCAATTTAACCCCCATTACACAATTAGGGATTAACGGATATACTTATGTAAAAAAAAAAGTGACCACCCTAAAATCTGTAGTATCAAGCCAAAATTTCACTCCAAAATCAAGGATGAATGGATTTACTATGTATATAAAAATAAGTAAACACTAGAGATGAGCGAGCATACTCGTTCGAGCTTGGTGCTCGTTCGAGTATTAGGGTAAGTGCTCGTAAGTGCTCGCTGCTCGGACGAGTATCTCGCCATGCTCGAGGAAATGGCAACTTCCGCATTGTGCTTTTTTAGCGCCTATAAACACAGCCAATCACAAGCCAGGAGACTTTATGGTACACCCAGCATCACGTGGGGCCCTTACATGTCGATAGCAGGGGTTGGCTGGCCTGATCAGGTGACCCTGGAATATACTAGTGACTGGCCGCGGTGCTCGGCTCAGATGCCGTCTGGATAACGTTAGGGATAGAGCTGCTGCCTTTCAGGGAGAGTGTTAGGGCCTGCATTTAGTTCTCTGTTAGGCAGGAATCACCCACAAAGAACCCAACAGCCCTTCTAAGGGCTAGAAGACATTTTTTTTTTGTCTCCTGGCTTGGCTGGCTGGCTAGCACTAGTAGTGCAGCTATCGCCATATATAACCCCCTTTTTTTTTATGTTATATCTCAGTGATACAAATCCATTGCACACAGCAGTGTGGAACCATTCTGTGTGTCACAGTTCAGTACACTCACTATTTTCTGTCCAGGTGACACTTTCTGTACGTCACAGAATAGAACCATGTCATTTGCTACCTGACAAGTATACAGCTTGATCCTAAAAATCTCTGTGTGACATTTGTCTGGGTCGCAGTCTAAATAGCCACCGTCAGTAGGGTGTCAGTCAGGTCTACCATAGTTTCTGCACGTCACGTTCCAAAAAAAACAAAACAAAAAAAAAATATAAAAAAAAAATTAGTTTTTTTGTTGTTTTAGCTCAGTGATACAAATCCATTTCACACAGCTGCGTGTAACCTTTCTGTGTGTCACAGTTCAGCACACTCGCTCCAATCCGTATATTCTGGTGAGGTGACACTTTCTGTACGTCACAGAATACAACCAAGTCATTTGCTCCCTGTCACGTATATAGATTGATCCTAAAAATCCCTGTGCGACATTTGTCTGGGTCGCAGTCTTAATAGCCACCGTCAGTAGGGTGTCAGTCAGGTCTACCATAGCTTTTGCACGTCACGTTCCAAAAAAAACAAAACAAAAAAAAAATATAAAAAAAAAATTAGTTTTTTTGTTGTTTTAGCTCAGTGATACAAATCCATTTCACACAGCTGCGTGTAACCTTTCTGTGTGTCACAGTTCAGCACACTCACTCCAATCCATATATTCTGTCCAGGTGACACTTTCTGTACGTCACTTAATTAAACCAGACTGAACAAGTTTGTGGGTTTCAGTACACCAGGCCCGTTTATTTTTATTTTTTTATATCATACACTTATATACAGAAAATGTTGAACCCCAGGGCTAAGGGTCGAGGACGAGGGCATGGGCGTGGGCATTCAATTACTGCAGGGGGCAGAGGCCGTAGTCCTGGGCAGGGTGAGACAGTACCTGCTGATGAGGGAGCTGTGGAACGCCGCAAAGCTACACTCCCTAGTTTCATGTCTCAACTTACAGGGACACGTGGTAGAGGACTGTTGAAACCACAACAGTGCGAACAGCTGATCTCGTGGATTGCGGACAATGCTTCAAGTAATTTGTCCACCAGTCAGTCTTCCACGCAGTCCACCCACGTTACCCACGGGAGCACTCCTATGGCTCCTCCACCTCGACCTCCTATCCCCCAGTCTGCCCCCTCCCAGGAAAATTTGGAATGCGATCTGGCATACTCTCAGGAACTGTTTTCTGGACCCTTCCCAGAGTCACAAACCACTTCTCAGGTTGCTGCTGACCTCGTTCCCGATGCCCAAGTTTTCCAACTGTCGCAGTCTGTGGGTGATGATGATGATGACAATGTTGAGTTAGTGGAAGAAGTTTGTAAAGAGGTGTCGGACGATGAGGAGACACGGTTGTCAGACAGTGGTGAAGTTGTTGTAAGGGGAGGAATTCCGAGGGGGGAGCAGACTGAGGAATTGGAGGATGACGAGGTGACTAACCCAAGCTGGGTTGATATGCCGAGTGAAGACAGTGCTTCTGAGGCGGAGGCGAGTGCTGCACCAGAACAGGTTGTAAGAGGCAGTGGTGTGGCCAGAGGGAGAAAAAGGGCCAGAGCTGGTGCATCAGCAGCAACTGTTTCACGTAGTGAAGCTCCCGTGGCGAGACCTAGATGTTCGCAAGTCTGGAGGTTCTTTAAAGAAAGTGAGGATGACCGACGGACTGTGGTGTGCAACCTGTGCCACACCAGGATCAGCAGGGGTGCCACCACTACTAGCCTAACCACCACCAGCATGCACAGGCATATGAGTTCTAAACACCCCACTCAATAGAACCAAGGCCGTTCACCACCTCCTGCGGGTCACACCACTGCTCCTTCCCCTGTGTCACTCGCTGCCTCTGCTAGTCAACCCCCTGCGTCACTCGCTGCCTCTGCTAGTCAACCCCCTGCCCAGGACCCTGGCACGAGCGCCTCCCGCCGGAAAACGAAACCTTTGCCTCCACAATCCTCCACAGTGTCCACCAACGTGTCCCAGCGCAGCGTTCAGCTGTCTTTACAGCAGACGCTGGAGCGCAAGAGGAAATACAGTTCCACCCACCCACATGCCCAAGCCCTCAACGTCCACATCTCCAAATTGCTTAGCCTGGAGATGCTGCCCTATAGGCTGGTAGAGACCGAGGCCTTTCGCAATCTCATGGCGGTGGCTGCCCCTCGGTATTCGGTCCCCAGCCGCCACTATTTTTCCCGATGTGCCGTCCCAGCCCTACACCAGCACGTGTCACAGAACATCATCCGTGCCCTGACCAATGCTGTTTCTGAGAAGGTCCACCTAACCACGGACACGTGGACAAGGGCTTCCGGGCAGGGATACTATATCTCACTGACGGCACATTGGGTTAACTTGGTGGAGGCTGGGACCGAGAATGACCCTGGGGCCGCTCATGTACTGCCCACACAGAGGATTGCGGGGCCTACCTCGGTCACGGTCTCTCAGACGTATTATGCCTCCTCCTCCTCCGACCCCTCCTCCTCCTCCACCGAATTACCATCCGTGGGCACGGCGCCTTCAGTCAGTAGCTCTAGGCGCAGCAGCAGTGCCGTGGGTAAGCGCCAGCAGGCGGTGCTCAAACTGCTGAGCTTAGTTGATAAAAGGCACACCGCCCAAGAGCTGTTACAAGGCATCAGGGCGCAGACCGATCTGTGGCTGGTACCGCTGAACCTCAAGCCAGGCATGGCTGTGTGTGACAACGGGCGTAACCTGGTGGCGGCTCTGCAACTCGGCAGACTGACACATGTGCCATGCCTGGCCCACGTGTTCAATCTCATGGTTCAGCGGTTCCTCAAGACATACCCCAATCTGTCTGATTTGCTCACCAAGGTGCGTCGCATCTGTGCGCATTTGCGCAAGTCCACCACAGATGCTGCCACTGTCAGGGCAGCGCAGCGCCGCCTACAACTGCCCGCTCACCGACTGTTGTGCGACGTGCCCACGAGATGGAATTCGACATTAAACATGTTATCCAGAGTTTACCAGCAGCGCAGAGCGATTGTAGACTGCCAGATGTCAACTTCCACCAGAACTGGTAGTCAGGTCAGTCAGATTCCTCAAGTCTACAATGAGGAGTGGACGTGGATGTCTGATATCTGCCAGGTGTTGACCAACTTTGTGGAGTCAACACAGATGGTCAGCGGTGATGCCGCCATTATCAGCCTCACCATCCCGCTGCTTTGCCTGTTGAAAAACTCACTGCTCAGCATGAAGTCGGATGCTTTGCACTTGTCACAAGAGACGGTGGAGGAAGATACGTCGCTTGATAGCCAGAGCACCCTCCGGTCTGTTTCTCAGCGCGTATCGGAGGAGGGGGATGAGGAGGAGGAGAATGTCGGCGAGACAGTAGAGGGTACCAGTGCTCAGTCCTTAACTCTTGAGCGTGTATGGGCTGAAGAGGAGGACTTGGAGGAGGAGGAGGAAATGGAGAGTCAGGCCAGTGAGGAGAGGGAATTCTTGCGTGTTGGGACTCTGGCGCACATGGCAGACTTCATGTTAGGCTGCCTATCCCGTGACCCTCGCGTTAGAAGCATTTTTTCAAACACCGATTACTGGGTGTTCACTCTCCTGGACCCACGGTACAAGCAGAACCTTTCCACTCTCATCCCTGCAGAGGAAAGGAGTATGAGAGTGAATAGATATCAACAGGCCCTGGTGCACAAGCTGAAACAATCCTTCCCATCTGACGCCACTAGCGGCAGAGGGCATGGTTCTGTGGGCCAAGTAGCGGGGGAGAGGAGGCGAGCAGGCAGCTTGTCCAGCACTGGCAGGGGAACGCTCTCCAAGGCCTTTTCCACTTTTATGTCACCCCAGCAAGACACTGTCACCTGTCCCCAGTCTAGGCAGAGTAGGGGGGAGCTGTACAGAAAGATGGTGAGGGAGTACCTAGCTGACCATACCAACGTCCGTAGCGATCACTCTGCTCCATACAACTACTGGGTTTCAAAGCTGGACACGTGGCCTGAACTGGCGCTGTACGCCTTGGAGGTGCTGGCCTGCCCTGCCGCTAGCGTGCTGTCAGAGCGGGTTTTCAGTGCAGCTGGTGGCGTCATCACCGATAAGCGTACACGCCTGTCAACTGACAGCGCTGACAGGCTGACGCTTATTAAAATGAACAAAGCATGGATTTCACCGGAATTCAAATCTCCTCCGGGGGAAAGTAGCTAAAGATTTAAATAACTTATGTATCCGATTCCTCTTCTCTACTCCTCCTCCTCCTTCTCCATATCGTCTTTGCCTAACGCTGACCAAAAAAACGCCATTTTTCTGGAGGTCCAACTGGCACTCTTTTACCACAATTTTTCAGTTGGGCCACCTACAGGCCCTCTGTCCAAACAATTTTTCCGGAGGTCCACCTACAGGCCCTCTGTCCAAACAATATTTCCGGAGGTCCACCTACAGGCCCTCTGTCCAAACAATTTTTCTGGAGGTCCACCTACAGGCCCTCTGTCCAAACAATTTTTCCGGAGGTCCACCTACAGGCCCTCTCTCCAAACAATTTTTCCGGAGGTCCACCTACAGGCCCTCTGTCCAAACAATTTTTCCGCAGGTCCACCTACAGGCCCTCTCTCCAAACAATTTTTCCGCAGGTCCACCTACAGGCCCTCTCTCCAAACAATTTTTCCGCAGGTCCACCTACAGGCCCTCTCTCCAATTCCAGTTTCCAGTTTTATTTGCGCAAACTGCGTAAATGTTTATTTTTGGGATAGGTTTGAAAAATAATATTACCTGCGTATCTATATTGCCCAACATTGGATACGGTAGCAAGTAGAAGACCAAACACATGCTGCCCACAGGGTTCCGCAAATTCCTGGTCCACAGTGTCAAGGAGCTCGAGGTTCTGTTGATGAGCAACAAATCCTTCTGTGTTGAAATCGCCCACAACGTCTCCATCTAAGAACCTAAAGACCATTGTGGAGAGGGAAGACTGCGCAGAGAAGATAACGAATAAATATCTCTGTGGTTATTTGTGCTAAATAAAAGTTAAATAAACACAAAAAAAAAATTGATCTGTTTCTGTGCCTGATCCACCCAAGTTGAATCTGTCCCATCATGAGAAAGTCCCCCCAAGGAGTCCCCACTGTAACTTGCTTCCCATACAACTACCTCACCCCCCGACACCTGTGTCTCGCCATTGTCCACCACCTCCTCAGACAACAGTGGTAAATCCACACTGTCAGCACACGGAAACAGCCAAAGGTCTTGCGAATTGGGGCAGAGAATGTTGTGGGCTGGCACATCAGAGAAGGGGTGACTATGGGGTTCCAGGGAGTACGTGACCACATGCAATATCCATTTAAAAGTCATGCCACAATTGATCGAGCTCATAATTGACAATTGTACCGGTTGATGCTAAATTTTTAAGTTGGGGCCCTGCGTCGTCATTCTAACTCCATCCGGCTGTTGTCACCACCACACATGCTAGCCCAGGGGGCACTCCTCTGGCTCTTCCAGCTCAACCTCCTTCCCCCCAGCCTGCCCCCCCACCTACAGGCCCTCTCTCCAAACAATTTACCCGGATAGGGGACGTATTAGATATTGTACTGATGTTTTTTTTGTTCTTCTTTTAATTGCCTCCTGACCTGTGATAGGCAGAGCATGGACATGTCCCCTTAGCTGCAGTAGGAAAGACACTCCCCTGGCCAGAGCAAGCTATTTTTCCGTTTTCATTGGTCGAAAAATCCATGAAATATAAGGTCCCAAAATAGGGGACGTATATGGTACATCCACACGCTAGCCCAGGGGGCACTCCTCTGGCTCTTCCAGCGAAACCTCCTTCCCCCACCTACAGGCCCTCTCTCCAAACAATTTATCAGGATAGGGGACGTATTAGATATTGTACTGATGTTTTTTGTTTTTCTTCTTTTAATTGCCTCCTGACCTGTGATAGGCAGAGCATGGACATGTCCCCTTAGCTGCAGTAGGAAAGACACTCCCCTGGCCAGAGCAAGCTATTTTTCCGTTTTCATTGGTCGAAAAATCCATGAAATATAAGGTCCCAAAATAGGGGACGTATATGGTACATCCACACGCTAGCCCAGGGGGCACTCCTCTGGCTCTTCCAGCGAAACCTCCTTCCTCCCACCTACAGGCCCTCTCTCCAAACAATTTACTCTGGTAGGGGACGTATTAGGTATTGTACCGATTTTTTTTAGTTCTTCTTTTAATTGCCTCCTACGAT
The DNA here is from genome assembly GCA_900303285.1 of Rhinella marina. Lineage (NCBI taxonomy): Eukaryota > Metazoa > Chordata > Amphibia > Anura > Bufonidae > Rhinella > Rhinella marina. Next base: position 18,498 of record ONZH01000027.1, on the reverse strand, counting down.
AGATGGGAATCGAACCCGGGTCAACTGTTTGGGAAGCAGCTATGCTCACCACTTTACCACCAACAGCCACAGCAACTGACAAGAACAGATACTAAACTTGATGTCAGCTGCAGTGCCAGCATAAGCAGTGGTGTCACCTGCAGGCGGTGATGGACCTTCGTTGCACCTAGTTGGGTGCTTCCCTAACATGTGATGGGTATTTGCCTCGCCTTTCTTGGTCTGGGTGAGCACAATTGCCATGAGGGTAACCACCAGGCTGTTGCCTGAGAATTTGGGGTAATGGTGGGATTAGGCAGCCTCAGAGGCATCCATGCATGCTGCCCCTGCTGTTTCCTGTCCATTTCCATGGTGTTTCCATCATTTTCTGAGGTTTCCAGGTTTTCACCCAGCCTTCCCTAGGCAGAGCCTTGTTCCCCTGCAAAAATGCTCGAGTCTCCCATTGACTTCAATGGGGTTCGTTATTCGAAACGAGCACCCGAGCATCGGGAAAAGTTCGACTCGAATAACGAGCACCCGAGCATTTTAGTGCTCGCTCATCTCTAGTAAACACCTCAAAATTTGTAGTATCAGACCGTAATTTCACCCCAATTATACAATTTAGGATTAACAGATTTCCTTATGTATAAAAGAACCTAAACACCTTAAAATCTGTAGTAGACTGCAATTTCACCCCAATTACATAATTAAGGATTAACGTATTTACTTATGCAAAAAAGAATGCAAACACCCCAATTACACAATTAAGGTTTAAAAAATGTCCTTATGTCTAAAAGAACGTAAGCACTGAGTAAGACACTAACAGGTTGCCTAGGATATCCAACCTGGGGACTGGATCTCCTCGGCTTCTCACCCATTGGGTCCCCGTCACTGCAGTTTATCAGCCGGCATCGGCCTCTACAGCAGCTATCAGTGACTGCCGGGCCCCTGCAGTAATCGGTCATGCACCGCTCCTCTGCCCGCCCGCCATGACATAATAGTATGTCAAATTGCGGCAAGTCACCTGCCGCCATGACGTACTATTATGTCATGTGTGGAATGGGTTAATATGACTATTTTCATATGTTCTTCATTGTATTGACCTGTTCTATAAATATCTAATGGTCTATCCCTTCAGGTGAAAAATCTTTTTAAAAAACTTTGTCAAAACAACTATTTTTTGTCACCTTGCCTTACCCAAAGCGTAATAGCGAGCGGTCAAAAAGTACTATATACTCCAAAATGGTACTAATGAAAACATCAACTCATTCCGCAAAAAATGAGCCCCCACACAAGACGATCAGCAGAAATAAAATATGGCTCTCAGAAAATAGTGACACAAAAATGCTTTGTGTAAAAGTGGTAAAATGTAAAAAAAACATAAAATTGGTATCTCTAAAATTGAACTGACCAGCAAAATAAAGATAATGTGTAATTTTTCCCACAGAGTGTTCGTCTCAATAAGAAATCCCACAAAGCAATTGCAGAGTTGCCCCATTTTCTTTATCCTTCTTCACAAAAAACTGAATAAAAAAAAGTAGAAGGTATCCCAAAATAGAACCAATGTTAAAGCTCAGTTGCGAGAAAAATAAAATGTATGGTTGTCAGAATATGGCTGTACTGGTCTCAAGAGGCTGATCAATAGCAACTTGGTGTCCATAAACCATTCCACCAAAATCTGCCCTCCAAAAACCCTACATATGGCACTCCTTCTTCTTACTACGTATGATTTGTTGCTGTGTTCAGGCAATAATGGTCAACGACATTTAGTCAGTACACCCCTTAATAAATGAGCTAAGGGGTGTAGTTTCCAAAATTTAGTCACTTCTTGGGGGACTCTACTGTAGGGGTACCTTAGTGTGCCTTCAAATGTAACATGATGACCAAAAACCATTCCAGCAAAATTTGCACTCCAAAAACCATATAGCACTCCTTTACTTCTGACCCCTGCCATGTTGCTCAGCAGTTTGACCATACATGGGGTGTTTCTGTAAACTGCAGAATTGGGGTAATATATGTTGAGATTTGTTTTGCTGTTAACCCCTTCTGTGTTATAGGAAAAAAATGGATTAAGATGTAAAATCTGCAAAAATAAAAAAAATATGACATTTTGCCTCCATTTTCCTTTAATTCTTGTGAAACATGTTAAGAGTCAACAACTTTTGTAAAATCAGTTTTGAATTACTTGAGGGGTGTAGTTTCTAAAATGAGGTGATTAATGGCTGGTTCCTACTACATTGACTCAATTGGTCCTTAAAAAAGTGGATTTTGGAAATTTCCTTAAAAAGTTGAAAATTTGCTTCTAAAAATCTAAGCCTTCTAACGTAAAAAATAAAATAAAATGGCATTCACAAAATGATGCAGACATAAAGTAGACATATGATGAATGTTAATTAATAACTACTTTATGAGATGTCACTATCAGTCTTAGGGCTCACACACACAACCATGTGCTAGCCGGGCCCATGCTGTGGTCCGGAATGCATAGGCACCGACCATGGGCCGCCTCATGATCGCGGACCCATTCACTTGAATGGGGTCCGCGATCCACGATCCACATCCGACGGTGCGGAGGCACGCATAGTGAATGGATCCACATCCGTGATGCGGTGCCAGAACAGCTGTTGTGCACACAGTCGGCATGTGCACACAGTCATGTGCATGAGTCCTTAAACTACAATTTAGAAAATAGAGACATTTTTCTAATATTTTATGTGTAAAGGTAAAATTTACCATCTCAAATTTACCTTTAACATAAATTACATTGTGTCACGAGAAACCAGTCTCAGAATGGCTTGGATAAGTAAAAGCATTCCAAAGTTATTACCCCATAAAATGGCACGTCAGGTTTGCAAACATAGGCTATGTCAGAAAGGTGAAAAATGGATGTGCCCTGAAAGGGTTAAACTGTTGTGTTATTTTTATCAGTTCATGTGTGGGAAAAGTTGAAATGAACAAGTATAGGCCTCTGGGACATGTTGCCCTGCTTATAATCCAGCAAATGACATGCAGTATATTGTATCATAAAATATAAAGTAAATGGGATAGTAGTGCTGCTCTGTCTAAAAGAATCCTGAGATGCAGACTTCCTCTATGACAAAGAATAGCATATGAAAAGGGGTCATATAATAGCATTTTGCTTTCTGAATAGAGCTATAATTACAAAATTCCAAGGGTAACCTCAGACTTTTACAATGTTATTATTAGCAAAAAATGTTCATACTTTGCAAATTTCTGTGAAAATACATGTTGTTATAAACTGTATCTTTCAGGCTCTTGAAGGAAATGTCAACCCTTATGACATAGTGTTAAAGGACCTTGAACCTCCTATAATTGCCAGGTTTTTACGTTTCATCCCAGTGACTGACCATTCAATGAATGTGTGCTTACGTGTGGAGCTGTATGGATGTGTTTGGCTAGGTAAGACTTTATGCTATCAACTTCAAATATTACTTATAATTGTTCATTTTACTTCATTACGTCTGGTGCCTCAGTTTGTCTTAAATGTTTGAAATGGGAAGCAGATGTCTTAAAATGTTAGGAAATTGGAACAAAGCATATTGCAAAGTTGCATTTTCTTTAATCATATTATGTTTGGAAAAAATCTTTAAAATGCTGTTTTCAGCAAAGGAATTTAAGGAACCAAGTCAGGATTATTCAGTATACACATAACATGTTGTAGACTATAACTTTTATTTGACTAAACTTGTAAAATAAAGCAGTTGGAGATGGTGGAGGTGGTGTTGGGTGGATAGGTATGCTAAATATTCAAAACTGCACACATCTAACCTGCTACTTTTTCAGGTAAGATGAGAGGCAGACCAATACTGTATGGGTAGGCATTAAATACGACATGCCTAAACCTCCAATCAATAGATTAAACAGGTTCTGTGTTTTTCAATATGAGACGTACAGTTTATACAATGTTGTGCCATATTCTTTCACTGCTTTATGCATTCAGCATTCCACATTTGTTTTATCTCAGGCATGAACAAGGTGCATTGCTACATTTTTGAATGCCTGTTAAAAAGTTATTAAAGGGATACTACTATCAAATTTTTATTACATATTAACAGCCTATGAGGGAATATTCTATCCCCAAAAAATGGGTGCATGGTTTTCTGGATATCATTTTTTTAAGTCACTCCATGTATACTACTTCCTGTCCTGGATCTTTAACCTCCTCTTTTGTTTGGACATGAAGCATAGAAAATAGCCTCATTTGAATTTTTTAATTTAGACCATTCACTGGGGTCAGAGAGAGCCCCCCCCTGTAGTGACTCAATTTGAACAACCTACATTACATTGATATGTGCAAAGCTCTTTTGTGAATATCCTTATCTATGCCTGTAAAGAGAACAATAGCGCTGTCATTCTGTCACCCTACATTCAACATCTACTATTATACTAAAGGGCCCTTTACACGGGGCAAGAATCCTAACAATAATTGCTAATGAGTGTTTCGCTAGTGATAATTTGACAGTGTAAATTAAAGAAATCATCATTTATCATTCGTGTTGGCATTAGCGATCTCCCCTCCTGACAATCTGCTGCTTTGTTGTCCCGTCTAAAGAGACCTTTACATATAACATATTTCCATTGCAGCAGCAGTAAAAGGACAATAGTATCCCTGCCTATAGGGGAATTTTATCTCTCTGTGAAAACTAATACAGAAAAAAATATTTTCTATTTCTATTTAATTCAAAGTTGTATGTAGTACTGCCAAATGAAAAAGAAAAACGGCAAAAAATAATGAAAAAAATATTTCCTGTGAATATTAAGTCGTTTTTTTAAACCTTTTCTGACAGAAGTTTCGATGTAAGAGTTTTTATATTTTGCAAGTTAGCTTTACTTCTCTTTTAGATACCAAAATAAATTATGTGACTAGAGATTTCTACCAATGTAAAAGAGTAGAAACATGAATGTTACTGCATTAATGCAGTTGTGAAATTTTACATAATTGCATGCTAACTTGGGATGGTGTAAAAGAAGAAACAAGGAAAACTTTGGGGGACATTTATTACCCAGAAATACACCTACAGTATATTAGGTTATATAAGGTTATTTGCGCTGCTATGTGCAACTTTTCCCTGCTTATGTCAGGTCTAAAAAAGTGGCTGTGGGCGGTGATGGGGACAGGCTGGCAGGCCCATCTCATTCATCATTTTCTTTGCCTGTTTTAGGTGTAGAAAATGGTCTAAATGTAAGACAGCTAGCTGGATGCGCTGAAGTTATTAAGAGGCCGGTGCCACCTCCTGATATAGGGGTTATTAAGGCTGGCGTCTTAAACGCCGTTTTAATAAATGACTCCCTTTATGCTTATAAGAAGTGTGGTATTGGATACTATTGTTCTGTTTAGATCACACTAGAATGGTCAAAGTTTAGGAAAGAAACAAATTACAACTAGTGAAAAAAATATGGCTGACTAGCACAATCCAAGCTGCTAAACTCTATCCAAGACCCTCTCAATGTTAATGACTCAAACAATCCTGCATAACCCTGCTAGGTTTTAACATTTACTGCAAATAAATTGAAACCATCTTCTATTGGAAAATCATTTAGTAATCATTTATTATATGTAAAACTTGTACGTATAACTTTATGTGTAACTGATACTTTTAAACAAATGCAATATGTTACTTTCTGTTTAGATGGATTGGTGTCTTACAATTCTCCCTCTGGCCAACAATTTCTTTTACCTGAGGAACTGATTGTTAATCTCAATGATACCATTTATGATGGAGCAGTTGGCTACAGGTGAGTTTTATTTTATCTGGTAAGTTAGAGTAAATGGCCTAATAACCTATTTTTCACTGTTCATGCACATGGCCTATTTTGCAGTCCGCAAATGGTTACTGGCCGAGTGCATGCTGACATCCTTTTTTTACTTCTGCAGAAATGTCCTACTCTTGTCCGCAAAACAGACAAGAATAGGTCATGTTCTATTCATTGAGATGAATGGTTCCACATCCAATCGGCAAAGAACGCAGGTCAGATATCTCCATGAGCACTTAGTGTGCCATACACAATGCTGTCTACCTGCAGGATCCCCATGTGGATTACCACTAATTGCCAGGCTGTTCCTATACTTGCCAAGCTGAATTCATGCTTTATATGGCAAGTACAGGAGCATCCATGACTCTGTTGCTGGTTGGCCTTCTTCCAACCACTTTTGGCATATGCCAACAGATGAATACAAGGAAAACATCTTAAGACCTGCCATTTTGGAGATACTCTTACCCAGTTATGTAGCCATCACAATTTGTCCATTTTTAAAAGTCCCTTAGATCTTTAAACTTGCCTATTTTTCTTGGTTACAACACATCTACTTCAAGAGGTAACTATTGACTTGATCCTTAATGTATCCCATCACTTGGACATGGGCTATTACCACAAGATAATGTTACTTACTTCAACTACAAGTGGTTTCCATGTTATGGCTGGTAGGTCCATGCTGTGGCTTATATGTGCATGAGTATCTCCATAATATACAGAAACACCAAACGCAGATATGAGGGCCATGTGTGTAAGGCCTTAAAATACAAATGTAACATAGACTTAGCCATCAGACGAAAAGAACCTCAGTTTCTGCATAAATAAAATGGACAGTTACCTAGTTGTTAAGGTTGAAAAAAGACCATTGAGTCCAATCTGTAATCCTGCTATAATGATCCACGGGAAAATAAAAAAAAAAACATACAGTATTAAGGAAAATAAATCCTTCCGGACTCCAGGTATGGCAATCAAAAGAAATCACTGGATTAACTTCCATCGTCCATTTAAGGAGTGGCTGAGCCAAAGGGAAAGGGTGTGTAGAACATGATTTCTATACATTGTCATAAGCCTCAATTATATTTTGAAATAAAAAGTCATCTAAACCTTTTTTGAAGCCATCTACTGTATTTGCTGTGACCAGCTCCTGTGGTAAGCTATTACAGAGATTCACAGCCCTTACTGTAAAGAATGCTTGTCCCCTCTTATCACTGAATCTTTTTTCTCTAGGTGTAGGGAGTGGCCCCTTGTTTTCTGAGGGGGTTTAACACAGAATAGCTTTTCTCGATATTTTTTGGTCTGTTTATACATAGACGACTTTTTTCAAGACTAAACACGTTTAGTTCTTTTAATCTTTGCTCATAGCTAAAATCTTCCAGGTCCTGGGTGTAGTTGCCCTCCCTTGCACTTTTTCTAACTTCAACTTAAACTCACTTTTTATGAACTGGTGCCCAGAACAAAACTGTGTATTCCAGATGAGGCCGTACCAACGCTTTGTATAGTGGCAATATTACATCCCTGTCCCGCTAGTCCATACCTCTTTTAATACAAGACAAAATTCTGTGGCCTTAGAGGCAGCTGACTGGCATTGCATGCTGTTTATGATCTACTAATACTCCCAGATCCTTCTCAACATGTGATTCCCCCCCCCCTCCCCACTTCCCCCTCTCCTTTTGTCCAAGTCGGCTTGTAACTTACTAACATATTCTATAGACTGGACTGTATTACAAAGTTTGGTGTCATCTGCAAAAATAGAAACAGCACTATTAATCCCATCCTCTATGTCCTTAATGAATATTTTAAACAATAGCAGACCCAGCACAAAACCTTGGAGTACACCACTTATAACCGGGGAACATTCAGAGTAGGAATCATTGATCACAACTCTTTGGATACGATCGTGAAGCCAATTTTCAATCCAATTACAAATTATATTTTCTAAACCATAAGACCACAATTTACCCATTAAGCATTAGGTATCAAACGTCATGCTTAAAAAAGCACTAAAAAATTAGGATCAGCTGACAAGTATATATTTGCTGTAAGAACAAGTAAAAAACATGGCTGCATTGCACAATAACCCCCAAAACACCATTAGGGTGACGGGAGGACACTGTATGCCATTGTGCTCAACTTTAGAAGTTGTGCATATCCTAGGCGACATAGATTTGAAAATTTAGTTTGAGCTGACGGCAGGAAAGCCACCACTTCGATGAAACAGGTTCAAAGGGAAGACAGACAAAATATTTGGGTGCTGTCAAATAAAGGTACTTCAAGATGATCCAGAAGTTATTTCATGAATTATGGGGGAGAGTTATCAAAACTGGTGTACAGGAAAACTTGCTTAGTCGCCCATAACAACCAATCAGATTCTACCTTTCATTTTCCAAAGGAGTTCTGAAAAATGAAAGGTGGAATCTGATTGGTTGCTGTAAGCAACTAAGTCAGTTTTCCTTCACTCAGTTTTGATACATCTCCCCCTATGGCTTTATTTTTACACTGAATCAGCACTTTTCTCAGGCCATAATACATTTCCCGATGGGGGAACAGCCTGCCAGATCCGTGCTAACGTTAGCCCACTGTGCCGCTGGAAGTCTGCTCTGGCCCCATTCCCTATATTGGAGGAGGGCAGAAGGGCCGGCCGCATCGTGCTGTAATTTTTGTCCGGCCGCCTCTTGGCATGTTTGCCGTGCTGCGGTCGGATATCCGGCCCGCCACCATTATAGTGAAAGGGATTGGTGTGGACTTTCGGTGGCATGGTGGGATAGCGTTAGCACAGATCCAGCAGGCTGTTCCCCCGCAGGAACAGCCTGCCGTACCCTGCTACAGCAAGTGTGAAAGTAGCCTAAATTAAGCAATTAGAATCTTATCAGACAAGGTATTCTGTGAACCATTGTCTGGCAACCCTCTGAGCACTTACTGTATATCCAGGGCCATAACATTCTAGTGGGAACAGCTTATGATAGTCAGCTGTTAAAGGGGTTTTCCCAGATATTATAACTAGGGATGAGAGAACCTAGCTTCGGATCCAAGTACTTTGTTTTAATGCTGTACTGAGATCCATCTCTATACAGTATTAAAATGTATGGGGAGACGCTCAGTGAATAACTACAAGTTTTAAGGAGATTTAATTTTCCAGAAGGACTTGACCCTAGAGATGAGCGAGCATACTCGTCCGAGCTTGGTGCTCGTTCGAGTATAAGGGTACTCGTAAGTGCTCGCTGCTCGGACGAGTATCTCGCCATGCTCGAGGAAATGGCAACTTCCGCATGGTGCTTTTTTGGCGCCTATAAACACAGCCAATCACAAGCCAGGAGACTCTACGGTACACCAAGCATCACGTGGGGCCCTTACATGTCGATAGCAGGGGTTGGCTGGCCTGATCAGGTGACCCTGGAATATACTAGTGACTGGCCGCGGTGCTCGGCTCAGATGCCGTCTGGATGTCGTTAGGGATAGAGCTGCTGCCTTTCAGGGAGAGTGTTAGGGCCTGCATTTAGTTCTCTGTTAGGCAGGAATCACCCACAAAGAACCCAACAGCCCTTCAAAGGGCTAGAAGACATTTTTTTTTTGTCTCCTGGCTTGGCTGGCTGGCACTAGTAGTGCAGCTATCGCCATATATAACCCCCTTTTTTATGTTATATCTCAGTGATACAAATCCATTGCACACAGCAGTGTGGAATCATTCTGTGTGCCACAGTTCAGTACACTCACTATTTTCTGTCCAGGTGACACTTTCTGTACGTCACTGAATACAACCAAGTCATTTGCTGCCTGTCACGTATACAGCTTGATCCTAAAAATCTCTGTGCGATATTTGTCTGGGTCGCAGTCTAAATAGCCACCGTCAGTAGGGTGTCAGTCAGCTCTACCATAGTTTCTGCACGTCACGTTCCAAAAAAAACAAAAATCAAAAACAAACTATACAAAAAAAATTAGTTTTTTTGTTGTTTTAGCTCAGTGATACAAATCCATTTCACACAGCTGCGTGTAACCTTTCTGTGTGTCACAGTTCAGCACACTCACTCCAATCCATATATTCTGTCCAGGTGACACTTTCTGTATGTCACAGAATACAACCAAGTCATTTGCTACCTGTCACGTATACAGCTTGATCCTAAAAATCTCTGTGCGACATTTGTCTGGGTCGCAGTCTAAATGGCCACCGTCAGTAGGGTGTCAGTCAGTTCTACGATAGTTTCTGCACGTCACATTCCAAAAAAAACAAAAATCCAAAACAAAATATACAAAAAAATTTAGTTTTTTTGTTGTTTTAGCTCAGTGATACAAATCCATTTCACACAGCTGCATGTAACCTTTCTGTGTGTCACAGTTCAGCACACTCACTCCAATCCATATATTCTGTCCAGGTGACACTTTCTATACATCACAGAATACAACCAAGTCATTTGCTACCTGTCACGTATATAGATTGATCCTAAAAATCTCTGTGCGACATTTGTCTTGGTCGCAGTCTAAATAGCCACTGTCAGTAGTGTGTCAGTCAGTTCTACGATAGTTTCTGCACGTCACGTTCCAAAAAAAACTAAACTAAAAAAAAATATTAAAAAAAAATTAGTTTTTTTGTTGTTTTAGCTCAGTGATACAAATCCATTTCACACAGCTGCGTGTAACTTTTCTGTGTGTCACAGTTCAGCACACTCACTCCAATCCATATATTCTGTCCAGGTGACACTTTCTATACATCACAGAATAGAACCAAGTCATTTGCTACCTGTCACGTATACAGCTTGATCCTAAAAATCTCTGTGCGACATTTGTCTGGGTCGCAGTCTAAATAGCCACCGTCAGTAGGGTGTCAGTCAGCTCTACGATAGTATCTGCACGTCACCTTCCAAAAAAAAATAAAAAATCCAAAACAAAATATACAAAAAAATTTAGTTTTTTTATTGTTTTAGCTCAGTGATACAAATCCATTTCACACAGCTGCGTGTAACCTTTCTGTGTGTCACAGTTCAGCACACTCACTCCAATCCATATATTCTGTCCAGGTGACACTTTCTATACATCACAGAATACAACCAAGTCATTTGCTACCTGTCACGTATATAGATTGATCCTAAAAATCTCTGTGCGACATTTGTCTGGGTCGCAGTCTAAATAGCCACCGTCAATAGGGTGTCAGTCAGCTCTACGATAGTATCTGCACGCCACGTTCCAAAAAAAACAAAACTAAAAAAAAATATAAAAAAATATATATAAAAATAATTATTTGTATTTGTTGTTTTAGCTCAGTGATACAAATCCATTTCACACAGCTGCGTGTAACCTTTCTGTGTGTCACAGTTCAGCACACTCTCTCCAATCCGTATATTCTGTCCAGGTGACACTTTCTGTATGTCACTTAATTAAACCAGACTGAACAAGTTTGTATGTTTCAGTACACCAGGCCTGTTTATTTATTTATTTTTATATCATACACTTATATACAGAAAATGTTGAACCCCAGGGCTAAGGGTCGAGGACGAGGGCGTGGGCGTGAGCTTAGGTGACAAAAGGCACACCGCCCAAGAGCTGTTACAGGGCATCACGGCGCAGACCGATCTGTGGCTGGCACCGCTGAACCTCTAGCCAGGCATGGTTGTGTGTGACAACGGGCGTAACCTGGTGGCGGCTCTGCAACTCGGCAGACTGACACATGTGCCATGCCTGGCCCACGTGTTCAATCTCATGGTTCAGCGGTTCCTCAAGACATACCCCAATCTGTCTGATTTGCTCACCAAGGTGCGCCGCATCTGTGCGCATTTCCGCAAGTCCACCACAGATGCTGCCACTCTCAGGGAGCGCAGCGCCGCCTACAACTGCCCGCTCACCGACTGTTGTGCGACGTGCCCACGAGATGGAATTCGACATTAAACATGTTATCCAGAGTTTACCAGCAGCGCAGAGCGATTGTAGACTGCCAGATGTCAACTTCCACCAGAACTGGTAGTCAGGTCAGTCAGATTCCTCAAGTTTACAATGAGGAGTGGACGTGGATGTCTGATATCTGCCAGGTGTTGAGCAACTTTGAGGAGTCAACACAGATGGTCAGCGGCGATGCCGCCATTATCAGCCTCACCATCCCGCTGCTTTGCCTGTTGAAAAACTCACTGCTCAGTATGAAGTCGGATGCTTTGCGCTTGTCACAAGAGACGGTGGAGGAAGATACGTCGCTTGATAGCCAGAGCACCCTCCGGTCTGTTTCTCAGCGCGTATTGGAGGAGGGGGATGAGGATGAGGAGGAAGAGGAGGAGAATGTCGGTGAGACAGTAGAGGGTACCAGTGCTCAGTCCTTAACTCTTGAGCGTGTATGGGCTGAAGAGGAGGACTTGGAGGAGGAGGAGGAGGAGGAAATGGAGAGTCAGGCCAGTGAGGAGAGGGAATTCTTGCGTGTTGAAGAATTCCCTGGGTGTTACTGGGTGTTCACTCTCCTGGACGCATGGTACAAGTAGAACCTTTCCACTCTCATCCCTGCAGAGGAAAGGAGTATGAGAGTGAATAGATATCAACAGGCCCTGGTGCACAAGCTGAAACAATTCTTCCCATCTGACACCGCTAGCGGCAGAGGGCATGGTTCTGTGGGCCAAGTAGCGGGGGAGAGGAGGCGAGCAGGCAGCTTGTCCAGCACTGGCAGGGGAACGCTCTCCAAGGCCTTTGCCACTTTTATGTCACCCCAGCAAGACACTGTCACCTGTCCCCAGTCTAGGCAGAGTAGGGGGGAGCTGTACAGAAAGATGGTGAGGGAGTACCTAGCTGACCATACCAATGTCCGTAGCGTCATCACTGATAAGCGTACACGCCTGTCAACTGACAGCGCTGACTGGCTGACGCTTATTAAAATGAACAAAGCATGGATTTCACCGGAATTCAAATCTCCTCTGGGTGAAAGCAGCTAAAGATTTAAATAACTTATGTATCCGATTCCTCTTCTCTACTCCTCCTACTCCTCCTCCTTCTCCATATCGTCTTTGCCTAACGCTGACCAAAAAAACGCCATTTTTCACAATTTTTCAGGAGGGCCACCTACAGGCCCTCTGTCCAAACTATTTTTCCGGAGGTCCACCTACAGGCCATCTGTCCAAACAATTTTTCCGGAGGTCCACCTACAGACCCTCTCTCCAAACAATTTTTCCGGAGGTTCACCTACAGACCCTCTGTCCAAACAATTTTTCCGGAGGTCCACCTACAGGCCCTCTGTCCAAACAATTTTTCCGGAGGTCCACCTACAGGCCTTCTCTCCAAACAATTTTTCCGGAGGTCCACCTACAGGCCCTCTGTCCAAACAATTTTTCTGGAGGTCCACCTACAGGCCCTCTGTCCAAACAATTTTTCCGGAGGTCCACCTACAGGCCCTCTCTCCAATTCCAGTTTCCAGTTTTATTTGCGCAAACTGCGTAAATTTTGATTTTTGGGATAGGTGTGAAAAATAATATTACTTGCGTATCTATATTGCCCAACATTGGATACGGTAGCAAGTAGAAGACCAAACACATGCGGCCAACAGGGTTTCGCAAATTCTTGGTCCACAATGTCAAGGAGCTTGAGGTTCTGTTGATGAGCAACAAGTCCTTCTGTGCTGAAATCGCCCACAACGTCTCCATCTAAGAACCTAAAGTCCATTGTGGAGAGAGCGGCACAGCTCGCCATCAAAGTGACGAACCCCAACGCCAGACTGCGCAGAGAAGATAACGAATAAATATCTCTGTGGTTATTTTTGCTAAATAAAAGTTAAATAAACACAAAAAAAAATTGATCTGTTCCTGTGCCTGATCCACCCAAGTTGAATCTGTCCCATCATGAGAAAGTCCCCCCAAGGAGTCCCCACTGTAACTTGCTTCTCATACAACTACCTCACCCCCCGACACCTGTGTCTCGCCATTGTCCACCACCTCCTCAGACAACACTGGTAAATACCCACTGTCAGCACACGGAAACAGCAAAAGGTCTTGTGAATTGGGGCAGAGAATGTTCTGGGCTAGCACATCAGAGAAGGGGTGACTATGGGGTTCCAGGGAGTACGTGACCACATGCAATATCCATTTAAAAAGTCATGCCACACTTGATCGAGCTCATAATTGACAATTGTACCGGTCGATGCAAAATTTTTAAGTTGGGGTCCTGCGTCGTCATTCTAACTACATCCGGCTGTTGTCACCACCACACACGCTAGCCCAGGGGGAACTCCTCTGGCTCTTCCAGCTCAACCTCCTTCCCCCCAGCCTGCCCCCCCACCTACAGGCCCTCTCTCCAAACAATTTTCCCGGAGGTCCACCTACAGGCCCTCTGTCCAAACAATTTTTCCGCAGGTCTACCTACAGGCCCTCTCTCCAAACAATTTTTCCGGAGGTCCACCTACAGGCCCTCTCTCCAGTTCCAGTTTCCAGTTTTATTTGCGCAAACTGCATAAATTTTTATTTTTGGGATAGGTGTGAAAAATAATATTACCTGCGTATCTATATTGCCCAACATTGGATATGGTAGCAACTAGAAGACCAAACACATGCTGCTCACAGGGTTCCGCAAATTCCTGGTCCACAATGTCAAGGAGCTCGAGGTTCTGTTGATGAGGAACAAGTCCTTCTGTGCTGAAATCGCCCACAACGCCTCCATCTACGAACCTAAAGACCATTGTGGAGAGAGCGGCACAGCTCGCCATCAAAGTGACGAATCCAAACGCCAGACTGTGCAGAGAAGATAACGAATAAATATCTCTGTGGTTATTTGTGCTAAATAAAAGTTAAATAAACACAAAAAAAAAATTTGATCTGTTCCTGTGCCTGATCCACCCAAGTTGAATCTGTCCCATCATGAGAAAGTCCCCCCAAGGAGTCCCCACTGTAACTTGCTTCCCATACAACTACCTCACCCCCCGACACCTGTGTCTCGCCAATGTCCACCACCTTCTCAGACAACACTGGTAAATCCCCACTGTCAGCACACGGAAACAGCAAAAGGTCTTGCGAATTGGGGCAGAGAATGTTCTGGGCTAGCACATCAGAGAAGGGGTGACTATGGGGTTCCAGGGAGTACGTGACCACATGCAATCTCCATTTAAAAAGTCATGCCACACTTGATCGCGCTCATAATTGACAATTGTACCGGTCGATGCTAAATTTTTAAGTTGGGGTCCTGCGTCGTCATTCTAACTCCATCCGGCTGTTGTCACCACCACACATGCTAGCCCAGGGGGCACTCCTCTGGCTCTTCCAGTGAAACCTCCTTCCCCCTCAGCCTGCCCCCCACCTACAGGCCCTCTCTCCAAACAATTTACGTCTGTGTCCTATCTTTCTCTCTCTCCAAACTATTTTTCCGGATAGCTGCCATATACGGTATTAAACTGAGTAGTATACATGGAAGACATACCACACTTGATTAATCTCATCATTTACGACTGTACCGGTTGATGCTAAATTTTTAAGTTGGGGTCCTGCGTCGTCATTCTAAATACATCCGGCTGTTATCACCACCACACACGCTAGCCCAGGGGGCACTCCTCTGGCTCTTCCAGTGAAACCTCCTTCCCCCTCAGCCTGCCCCCCACCTACAGGCCCTCTCTCCAAACAATTTACCCGGATAGGGGACGTATTAGATATTGTACTGATGTTTTTTTTTGTTCTTCTTTTAATTGCCTCCTGACCTGTGATAGGCAGAGCATGGACATGTCCCCTTAGCTGCAGTAGGAAAGACACTCCCCTGGCCAGAGCAAGCTATATTTCCGTTTTCATTGGTCGAAAAATCCATGAAATATAAGGTCCCAAAATAGGGGACGTATACGGTACATCCACACGCTAGCCTAGGGGGCACTCCTCTGGCTCTTCCAGCGAAACCTCCTTCCCCCCACCTACAGGCCCTCTCTCCAAACAATTTACTCTGGTAGGGGACGTATTAGATATTGTACTGATTTTTTTTAGTTCTTCTTTTAATTGCCTCCTGCGATAGATGGGAATTGAACCCTGGTCAACTGCTTGGGAAGCAGCTATGCTCACCACGTTACCACCAACAGCCACAGCAACTGATAAGAACAGATACTAAACTTGATGTCAGCTGCAGTGCCAGCATGAGCAGTGGTGTCACCTGCAGGCGGTGATGGACCTTCGTTGCACCTAGTTGGGTGCTTCCCTAACATGTGATGGGTATTTGCCTCGCCTTTCTTGGTCTGGGTGAGCACAATTGCCATGAGGGTAACCACCAGGCTGTTGCCTGAGAATTTGGGGTAATGGTGGGATTAGGCAGCCTCAGAGGCATCCATGCATGCTGCCCCTGCTTTTTCCTGTCCATTTCCGTGGTGTTTCCATCATTTTCTGAGGTTTCCAGGTTTTCACCCAGCCTTCCCTAGGCAGAGCCTTGGTCCCCTGCAAAAATGCTCGAGTCTCCCATTGACTTCAATGGGGTTCGTTATTCGAAACGAGCACCCGAGCATCGGGAAAAGTTCGACTCGAATAACGAGCACCCGAGCATTTTAGTGCTCGCTCATCTCTACTTGACACCTATCAAAGCAACCAAGGCATCCAAAATACCTCAGCAGTGCTGCAGGCTGATCGCTCATATTCAGTTCATATACTCTACATACTTTTCAGGAGGCCAATATTTCTGTATTTAAAAAAACAAAAACATTTTAATTGGTCTTATAATATTCTAATTTTTAAGCAATAGTCATTAACATTAAAAGAAATAAATGCTTGAAATAGCTCATTCTGTATATAATGAATTTATATAATATATGAGTTTGACTCTTTTAATTGAATTACTGAAATTCAGTAATTCAATTTAAAAAGTGAAACTATATATCATAAAGTTTTTGATGATATTCTGATTTATTGACATGGCCCCATTTTACAATTAGTGATTTTATTTTATTATACATATATGTGCACATGTATGTACAGTGTATGTATATATTGTACATGAATGTACATGTGAATGTACACTTTTATGTATATTGTGTAGGACATGCACCCAACTTATTTTCAACTTTGAAATGACACTCATATTATTGCCTTTCCTCATTCACACAGGTGCAACAGCACTGTTTACCCTTTTCTATATTTGGTGGGTGTCTCTAAGTAATACTTCCTGCCTCAGGATTGATATTTCCACATTTTCTCAGGAACGGCATTTTCCAAATGTTTTTCACAATGATGAGACAGCACTTGTAGGACTGATACAATCATAGCTAGTTTTGTTTGGAAGCCCCCAACAATCAGGTCTTCACTAGAGATGAGCGAACATGCTCGTCCGAGCTTGGTGCTCGTTTGAGCGTTAGGGTATTCATACATGCTCGATACTCGGACGAGCATATCGCGATCCTCGAGGAAATGGCATCTTCCTCTTCCTGCATGTTAGGCGCCTTTTCTCAGCCAATCAACATGCAGGAGAGTCTTTGGTACCTCCTAGCATCATGTGGGGCCCCTACAAGTCGATAGCAGGGATTGGCTGGCCAGATCAGATGACCTGCGAATATAAGAATCTGATCCCGCGCTGCTCGCGTCAGACGATGCCTACATGAGATTAGGGAAAGAGCTGCTGTCTGTCAGGGAGAGTGTTAGGGCCTCAATTTAGATGTTGGTTAGGCAGGAATAATCCTCAAAGAACCCAACAGCCCTTCTAAGGGCTACAAGCACATTTTTTTTTAGTCTCCTCCTGGCTGCTGGCTGGGACTTGTAGTGCAGCTACCACCATCTTGGCTGCACACTGTGCACAGCGACTGGTGGCAGAAGGGACAGCACGTGGTCCACACAGACCCCAAAGAAATTGCCCAAAGTCCTCTCAGTACTCATTTTTGCTGTTGCTGCTGCTGTACCTTGGCTTGCTGGGATCTGTAGTGCAGTCTAGGGAATAAGTTTTTTCTCTCATTTATATATACTACAGTCCAGTGAACAATTATGTAGTGTGCTGTACAGTAACGTCAGTCTAGGGAATACGTTTTTTCCTCTCAGTTATATATACTACAGTCCAGTGAACAATTATGTAGTGTACTGTACAGTAGCGTCAGTCTAGGGAATACATTTTTCTCTCAGTTATATATACTACAGTCCAGTGAAAAATTGAGTGGTTTGTGGTACAATAGCCGCCATTTAAAGACTACGTTTTTTCTCTCAGTTATATGTACTACAGTTCAGTGAAAAATTGAGTGGTTTGCGGTACAATAGCCGCCATTTAAAGACTACGTTTTTTCTCTCAGTTATATGTTCTACAATCCAGTGAAAAATTATGTAGTGTGCTGTACAGTAGCTTCAGTCTATAAAATACGTATTTTCTCTCAGTTATATGTACTACAGTCCAGTGAAAAATTGAGTGGTTTGTGGTACAATAGCCGCCATTTAAAGACTATGTTTTTTCTCTCAGTTACCCGTACTACAGTCCAGTGAAAAATTGAGTGGTTTGCGGTACAATAGCCGCCATTTAAAGACTACGTTTTTTCTCTCAGTTATATATACTACAGTCCAGTGAACAATTATGTAGTGTGCTGTACAGGAACGTCAGTCTAGGGAATATGTTTTTTTTCTCAGCTATATATACTACAGTGCAGTGAGCAATTCTGTAGTGTGCTGTACAGTAGCGTCAGTCTATAAAATATGTATTTTCTCTCAGTTATATATACTACAGTCCAGTGAAAAATTGAGTGGTTTGAGGTACAATAGCCGCCATTTAAAGACTACGTTTTTTCTCTCAGTTATATGTACTACAGTCCAGTGAAAAATTGAGTGGTTTGCGGTACAATAGCCACCATTTAAAGACTACTTTTTT